>PVJI01017352.1:0-35876 GCA_004026765.1 Micronycteris hirsuta
GAAGAGTCTCACAAACAATGGGAAGACAAAGAAACAATCCCCAAATGAAAGGAAAGGAGGAAGCCTCAGAAAGAATGATAAATGAAACAGAGGCAAGTCAACTATCAGATATTGAGTTCAAAGCATTGGTTATCAGGAAACTCAATGAGCTCACAGAGAATTACCAGAAACTACAGGGAAACTACAATAATCTCACTGCAAACTATATCAACATGGAAAAGGAAATAGAAACTATCAACAAGGGCCAAGAGGAAATGAAGAATACAATATCTGAGCTAAAGAACACAATAGAAGGAATCAAAAGCAGGCTTGATGAAGTAGAGGATTGGATCAGCGAGCTGGAGGACAAGGTAGAAAAAAACACCCAGAAAGAGCAAGAAAAGGAAAGAGGTTCAAAAAGAATGAAGAGGGATTAAGGGAAATGCAGGACAACATGAAACATAATAATATCCATATAATAGGGATGCCAGAAGGAGAAGAAGAGCAAGGGATAGAAAACCTAGTTGAAAAAGTAATGATGGAAAACTTCCCTAATCTGGTGAGACAAAAACTCACACAAATCCAGGAAACACAGAGAGTCCCAATCAAGAGGAACCCAAAGAGGCCCACTTCAAGACACATCATAATTAAAATGGCAAAATTCCAACACAAAGAGAGAATCTTAAAAGTAGTAAGGGAGAAACAAGAAGTAACATACAAGGGAGCCCCGATAAGGTTAGCAGCTGATTTCTCAATGGAAATGCTCCAAGCTAGAAGAGAATGGCAAGAAATATTCCAAGTAATGAGAACCAGAGGCCTGCAACCAAGGCTACTGTACCCAGCAAGTTTCTCAATCAAGGTAGAAGGCCAAATAAGGAGCTTCCCAGACAAAAGAAGTCTAAAAGAATACACCTCCACCACACCAGCTCTGCAAGATATGCTAAAGGGACTGCTTTAAGGAAAGGAAGGAAAAGAGAGAAAGAGAGGAACAAAAGTACAAAAAAAAAAATGGCAATGAATAAGTACCTATCAATAATAACCTTAAATGTAAATGGATTAAATGCTCCAATCAAAAGACATAGAATAGCTGAATGGAGAAGAAAACATGACCCACATATATGCTGCCTATAAGAGACTCACCTCAGGACAAAAGACTTACACAGACTGAAAGTGAAGGGCTGGAAACAAATTTTCCAAGCAAAGGGATAGGAAAAAAGAGCCAGGGTAGCAATACTCATATCAGACAAAATAGACTTCAAAAAAAGGGCCATAAAGAGAGACCCAGAAGGACATTTCATAATACTCAAGGGAAGAATCCACCAAGAAGATATAAACATTGTAAATATATATGCACCAAACATAGGAACACCCGAATACATAAAGAAAATCTTGGAGGACTTCAAGAAAGATATTGACAGCAACACAAGTATAGTAGGAGATTTTAACACCTCACTGTCAAAAATGGACAGATCTTCCAAACAAAATATCAACAAGGATATTGTGGCATTGAATAATGCCCTAGATGAAATGGACTTAACTGATATATATAGAGCCTTTCACCCCAAAGAAGCGAAATACACATTCTTTTCAAATGCACATGGAACATTTTCAAAAATAGACCATATGATAGGACACAAAACAAGCCTCAACAAATTCAAGAAAATTGAAATCATACCAAGTATTTTCTCCAACCACAAAGGACTGAAATTAGAAACCAACCTCAAGCGAAAAAACCCCAAAACACTAAAAATCATGGAGGTTGAACAGCATGCTATTAAACAACGAATGGGTCAAGAATGAGATTAGGGAAGAAATCAAAAAGCTTCTCGAAAGTAATGAAAATGAACTCAAAAGAACCCAAAATTATGGGACACAGTGAAGGGAGTCCTAAGAGGGAAGTTCATAGCAATACAGGCGTACCTAAAAAAGATAAAAACATTTCAAACAAACAACCTAACCCTATGCCTATAAGAACTCAAGGAACAACAACAAAGACAGCCCAGAGCAAGTAGAAATAACAAAGATCAGAGCAGAATTAAATGACATAGAGACTAAAAGTACAATTCTAAGGATCAATGAATCCAGTGGCTGGTTCTTTGAAAAGATAAACAAAATCGACAAACCTTTAAGCAGGCTCATCAAGAAAAAAAAGAGAGAGGACCCAAATAAACACTATAAGAAATGAAAGAGGAGAGATTACAACTGATGCCACAGAAATACAAAGGATTGTAAGAAACTACTACGAAGACCTGTATGCCAAGGAATTTGAAAGCCTAGGTAAAATGGACAAATTTCTAGAAACACATAATCTTTCAAAACTCAATGAAGAAGAAGCAGAAAGCCTGAACCCACCGGTAACAGCGGATGAAACTCAAGCAGTAATCAAAAAACTTGCAACACACAGAAGGCCTGGACTGGATGGATTCACAGGAGAATTCTACAAAGCATTTAAGGAAGAGCTGATCCCTATCCTCCATAGACTATTCCAAAAAATCCAAAATGATGGAACACTCCCAAACTCTTTTTATGAAGCCAGCATCACCCTAATCCCAAAACCAGATAAAAACTCAACAAAGAAAGAAAATTTCAAACCAATATTGCTGATGAACATAGATGCTAAAATCTTCAACAAAATATAGGCAAATCGTATCCAGCAATACATTAAAAAGATCATACACAATGATCAAGTGGAATTCACCCCAGGGATGCAAGGATGGTACTATATTTGCAAATCAATAAACATAATACATCACATAAATAAAAGGAAAGACAAAAATCACATGCTCATATCAATAGATGCAGAAAAAGCATTCAATAAGTTACAGCACCCATTTATGATAAAAACACTCAGCAAAGTGGGAACAGAGGGAGAATTCCTGAACATAATAAAGGAGGTCTATGAGAGACCTACAGTCAACATCATACTCAATGGGCAAAAACTAAAATCTTTCCCACTAAGATCAAGAACAAGACAAGGCTGTCCACTATCACCACTTCTATTCAACATAGTACTGGAAGTTTTAGCTACAGCAATCAGACAAGAAGAGGAAATAAAGGCATCCAAATTGGAAAGGAGGAAACAAAACTGTCATTGTTTCATAATGACATGATAGTGTACATAGAAAATCCTACAGACTCCACTAAAAAACTACTCGACCTAATAAATGAATTGGGCAAAACAGCAAGATACAAAGTCAAAATCCAGAAATCAAATGCATTTTTGCACACCAACAATGAAACATCAGAAGCAGATATCAGGAAAAAATCCCATTGGATATAGCAACACAAAAAAATAAAATACCTAGGAATGAACCTAACCAAGGAAGTAAAAGACCTGTACTCAGAAAACTACAAAACACTGAAGAAAGAAATCATGGAGGACACAAACAAATGGAAACATATACCATGCTCATGGATTGGAAGAATCAACATCATCAAAATGTCCACACTACCCAAAGCAATTTATGGATTTAATGCAATCCCTATCAAAGTACCAGTGGCATATTTCACAGATATAGAACAAACACTTCAAAAATTTATATGGAACCATAAACGACCCCGAATACCTGCTGCAATTTTGAGAAAGAAGAGCAAAGTAGGAGGGATCACAATACATGATATCAAACTGTATTACAAGGCCACTGTAATCAAAACATCCTGGTACTGGCATAAAAACAGACAGATAGACCAATTAACAAAATAGAGAGCCCAGAAATAAACCCAAGTCTCTATTGTCAATTAATTTTCAACAAAGGGAGCAACAGCATAAAATGGAATAAAAATAACCTCTTCAACAAATGGTGTTGGGAAATCTGGACAGCTACATGCAAAAAAAATGAAACTCAAGCACCAACTTACAACACACACAAAAATAAATTCAAGGTGGATAAAAGAGTTAAATATAAGTTGTGACACCATAAAAGTCCTAGAGGAAAACATTGGTAAAAAAATCTCAGACATTCCATGCAGCAAGATCTTCAATGATATGTCCCCTAGAGCAAGGGACATAAAGGAAAAAAAAAAACAAAAAACAAATAGGACCTTATCAAAATAAAGAGCTTCTGTGGGGCTAAAGAAAACAGTATTAAAATAAAAAAAGAACCAACAGTATGGGAAAACATATTTGCCAATGATACCTCAGACAAGGGTTTGATCTCCAAAATGTATAAAGAACTCATACAACTCCACTCCAGGAAGACAAAAAAACCAATTAAAAAATGGGCAAAATACATGAACAGACACTTCTCGAAAGAGTATATACAGAGGGCCCAGAGTCATATGAAAAGATGCTCAACATCATTAGCCATCAGAGAGATGCAAATTAAAACCACAATGAGATACCACCTCATACCAGTCAGAATGGCCATCATCAACAAAGCAACAGATAACTGTTGGAGGGAATGTGGAGAAAAGGGAACACTACTGCACTGTTCGTGGGAATGCAGACTGGTGCAGCCATTGTGGAAAACAGTATGGAATTTCCTCAGAAAACTAAAAATATAACTGCCTTTTGACCCAGTAATTCCACTACTGGAATTATACCCTAAGAACCCTGAAACACCAATCCAAAAGAACCTATGCACCCCAGTGTTCATAGCAGCACAATTCACAATAGCCAAGTGCTGGAAACAACCGAAGTGCCCATCTACAAATGAGTGGATCAAGAAATTATGGTACATTTACACAATGGAATTCTACACAGCAGAGAGGAAGAAGGAGCTTATACCCTTGCAACAGCATGGATGGAACTGGAGAGCATTATGTTAAGTGAAGTAAGCCAGGTGGTGAGGGACAAATACCATATGATCTCACCTTTAACTGGAACATAATCAACAAAAGAAAGAAGCAAAACATAACCAGAGACATTGAAATTAAGAACAATCTAACAATAGCCAAGGGAGAGGGGGGAGGGGACAAGGGGGAGAAGGGTTTTCAGGAACCACTATAAAGGACACATGGACAGAACCAAGGGGGAGGAGGGAGGCAGGAAAGGGAGGTGGGGTTGGAGAGGGTGGGGAGAGGGGAGGGGAGAGGATGCAGACAACTGTAATTGAACAACAATAAAGTAATTATAAAACATAAAATAAATAAATAAATAAATAAATAAATAAATAAATAAATAAATAAAAAGAAAACCAACCATATAGGAAAACATATTTGCCAATGATAACTCAGACAAGGGTTTGATCTCCAAAATATATAAAGAACTCATAAAACTCCACTCCAGGAACACAAACAAGCCAATTAAAAACTGGGCAGAAGACTTGAACAGACACTTCTCCAAGGAGGACATACAGAGGGCCCAGATGCTCAGCATCACTAGCCATCAGAAAGATGCAAATTAAAACCACAATGAGATACCACCTCACACTGATCAGAATGGCCATCATAAACAAAGCAACAGATAACTGTTAGAGGGGATGCGGAGAAAAGGGAACCCTAGTACACTGTTGGTGGGAATACAGGCTTGTGAAGCCACTGTGGAAAACAGTATGGAATTTCCTCAAAAAATTAAAAATGGAACTGCCTGTTGACCCAGCAATTCCACGGCTGGGATTATACCCTGAGAGCCCTGAAACACCAATCCAAAAGAACCTATGCACCCCAATGTTCATAGCAGCACAATTTATAATAGCCAAGTGCTGGAAGCAACTCAAGCGCCCATCAGCAAATGAGTGGATCAAGAAACTATGGTACATTTATTCAATGGAATTCTATGCAGCAGAGAGAAAGAAGGAGCTTATACCCTTTGCAAAAGCGTGGATGGAACTGGAGAGCATTATGCTAAGTGAAATAAACCAGGCAGTGAGGGACAAATACCATATGATCTCACCTTTAACTGAAACATAATCAACAAAAGAAAAAAGAAAGCAAAATATAACTAAATACATTGAAATTAAGAACAATCTAACAATAGCCAGAGGGGAGGGGGAGGGGATTGTGGGGAGAAGGGTTTTCAGGAATTACTATAAAGGACACATGGACAAAACCAAGGGGAAGGGTGAAAGGAGGGAGGAGGGGTTGAATGGGGTTGGGGGAGGGGCGGGGAGAAAATGCAGACAACTGTAATTGAAGAACAATAAAGTAATTTAAAAAAAAAGATTCTCATTAGTTTTACCACATTCCTCGTGTTTTCATTACACATGTCAGTAAATGTCTACACTGTATGTCTCTCATAATTTGAATCAAGGGTCAATTAGAAAACATGTTACCTTTAAGTATGCTGAATGATGCACAGGTTTCAATAGAATGTATGCCATTTTTGCAGTTAAATTTGCTAAGTGCTCTTTTTAAAAATAAATAAGTATGTTTGAAGTTTCTTTAAAAATAACTCCTATAGAAAAAAAGACAACTCTTATAATATTTTGGGGGGTAACCTGAAACTTAAGTTCCCTTAGAGCCACTTAAAGTGGTCTAAAGAAAAATTTAATACTCTTTCTTGAAACATTATACATATGAGTTAAAGGCTAATGAAAATAAGAATGAATGAAATTACTATTATTTTTATCACTTAAGAAACTCAAAATGGTTTAAATCATTTTTCTCATACTTTTTTCAAAATTCTTGCTGCTGCTCAAAGTTACAAGTCTATCATCCTCAAAGAAGAATTTTTACAAAAGCTACAAATCTCTATAAGGAACCTGAAGATTTAACTATGACTTGTACATTTCCAAGCTATTTACTATATTTTAACATTGCTTCCATATTTTAACTTGCAAAAATGCACAGCAGAAAGTCTTCCTGAAATATTTGAGATACAAAAGTTCCTTTCAGTGGCATGCCAATAGCAGGTACAGTCTAAATGCAACACCTGCACTGCCCAAAGAGGGGTGTGAAAGAAAGTAATACGGAAGCTACAAGTTAGAGGACAGCACAAGTGTAATAAAGATATTAAACCATACAGGAATGAATGTCATTGCATAAAGTCTCTTCAAAGATTAAAAAAAAATCCCTGAATGGTATTGTGCAATGGGTTGGGCATCATCCAGCAAACCAAAAGGTCACTGGTTCAAGTCCCAGTTAGGGCATATGCCTGGGTTGCAGGCCAGGTCCCATAGTTGAGAACGTGCACAAGGCAACCGATTGACATTTCTCTGGCCCATTGATGTTTCTTTCCCTCTCTTCCTCCCTCCCTTCCCCTCTCTCTAAAAATAAAAAAATAAATAAATACAATTTTTAAAAAGACTTAATAAAGAACAAACTGATTGTGACCAGAGGGAAGGGAGAAGGGGAATATGGGGGAAAGAAGGGAAAGGTACAAGCAAAGGAATGTGAATAGAGGACTCATGGGCACAGATAATGGGTGAGGAATGACTATGTGAGTGGCAGTTGATGGGGCTGGCGTGAGCAATGGGGAAAAAGGCAGGACAACTGTAACAGAACAACTATAAATTTTTTAAAAGACTTAAAAAATACCCTAAACCAAAAGTCTGCACTAGTGTCCACAAATTACAATTGGGTAATTTTTTCTATTTTACTAAAAAGACTTTATATTCACTATAATGTTGTCTATAAGCCTTGTGACTTTATATATTGCCCTTCTGAAAGAAGCACTAAGATTAATTTACCTGGGTTCCCTATGTAAGTTTTTCTTTGATTAAGAGATTGATGGGGGGGTGGTTCTAGCCAAGATGGAGGTGTAGGTAGAAACCCTTCACTTCCTCACACAACCAAAAGAAGATAACAACCAATCTAAAATCAATAAACAACCAAAAGTGCCAGAAAATCAAACTGCATGGAACTCTGCCAACAAAGGAATTAAAGAAACAGTCAACCAGACTAGTAAGACAGGCTGAGGGAAAGAACCTGAGTCAAAGTGGTAGACTGCGCTGGTGGGGCTAGCTGAACAGACATACAGCAAGGCAGTGGACCAGATCGAGATGTGGGTGAGGCTGAATGAAAAGGAAACTGAGACTCAGAGCTGACTGTGGACTATGGTGGGGGTTGCCACAATGGGGAAAACTTCAATTCTCACAGGAGGTTTCATTCGAAAGTAGGGATAGAGCTGAGCCGGTGAGCTGCACTCTCTGGCCCCTCCCCCAGAGGCAGCACCACAGAACAGCAAAGACGGTTGCCCTGCCCAGGTGAATACCTAAGGCCCCACCCCCTTACAACTTAACAGGTGTGAGACAAAGAAATATGGCCCAAATGAAAGAACAGAGCAAAACTCCAGAAAGAGAGCTATGTGATGAGGAGATAGCCAGCCTATCTGATGGAGAGTTCAAAGCCCTGGTAATCAAAATACTCAGAGAACTGATTGAGCTCAGTTACAAAATGAAAGAACGAATGAAGGATACCCAAAGTGAAATAAAGCAAAATATTCAGGGAACCAACAGTGACAGGAAGGAAACCAGAACTCAGTGCAACAATTTGGAACAAAAGGAAGAAATAAACACCCAACCAGAACAGAAAGAAGAAACAAGAATTCAAAAAAATGAAGAGAAGCCTAGGAACCTCTGGGACAACTTTAAATGTTCCAATATCCGAATTATAGAAGTGCCAGAAGGAAAAGAGGAAGAGCAAGAAATTGAAAACTTATTTGAACAAATAATGAAGGAAAATTTCCCCAATCTGGCAAAGGAAATAGACTTCTAGGAAGTCCAGGAAGCCCAGAGAGTCCCAAAGAAGTTGGATCCAAAGAAGAACACACCAAGGCACATCATCATTAAGTTACCCAAGATTAAAGACAAAGAGAGAATCTTAAAAGCAGCAAGAGAAAAGAAGACAGTTACTTACAAAGCAGTTCCCATAAGATTATCAGCTGATTTCTCAAAAGAAACCTTGCAGGCAAGAAGGGCCTGGAAAGAAGTACACCAAGTCATGAAAGGCAAGGACCTACATCCAAGATTACTCTATCCAGCAAAACTTTTGTTTAGAATGGAAGGGCAAATAAAGTGCTTCCTAGATAAGGTAAAGTTAAAGGAGTTCATCATCACCAAGCCTTTATTATATGAAACGTTAAAGGGGCTTATCTAAGAAATTGAAGAAAATAAAAAATGATGAAGAGTAAAATGACAACAAACTCACAACTATCAACAAATGAACCTTAAAAAAAGAAAACAACAGCAAAAAAAACTAAGCAAACAACTAGAACAGGAACAGAATCAGAGAAATGGACATCACATGGAGGGTTTTCAGTGGGGAGGAGGAGGGGAGGAATGGGGAAAAATGGTACAGGGAATAAGAAGCATAATTGGTAGGCATAAAACAGATGGGGAGAGGCCAAAAATGGTTTAGGAAACAGAGAATTCAAAGAACTTATATGTACAACCCATGGACATGAACTAAGGAGTCGGGGGGGATGCTGGAGGGTTGGGGGTTGCAGGGTGGAGGGAAGATAAAGGGGGAAAGTTGGGACAACTGTAATAGCATAATCAATAAAATATACTTAAAAATTAAAGACACCACTATGCCAGCAAAATTGACCCTTTGTAACTTAAATGGCTGTATTTGCAACTGTAGTATAAATGTGAGGTTTTGTAATAGTTTCAGGTAATAAACCTTTTTAAATGCATAGGTGGAAATGCAAAAGGTAATGGTCAAAATACTGCATTGCACCTTCAGTTCAAGATGTACACAAGAAAAAAAAAAGAGAAAGATGGCTCTAACAGGTGTGGCTCAGTGGATTGAGTGGCAGCCTGCAAATGAAAGGGTCACTGGTTCGAGTCTAGGGCACATGCCTGGGTTGAGGGCCAGGTCCCCAGTGGGGGGTGAGCAACCAGCAACTACACACTGATATTTCTCTCCCTCTCTTTTTCCCTCCCTTCCCCTCTCTAAAATAAATAAATAAAATCTTTTTTAAAATTTTTAAAAAGAGGAAAATAAGCAAGACAGAAAGGAGAAAAAGGAAGAGAATGTACTGAAAAGCATCTCAAAATAACTACTGCAGAAGCTCAATAATCTTTTCAGTTAAAGAAAGGGGAAAAGGTTAGGTAGAAAATGTCATAATTCAAGTTGCAAGATAGATCTTATAAAACTGTTTCACATGTGTGAATGCGTGTGTGTTCCTTCAACCAGTTAATTATAGGAAAAGGATGACAAACATGGGTGACAGAAATAAATCTTGTTGATCTACTTCTGGGAACATGACAAAGTGAACTGTTCCTGCTTTAAACAAAAAGAAATGCTGGATAAAATACAAACAAAAAAATTAATACATAGCTTAGAAATACCCAGCCTCCAGAAGCAAACAGAGAATTCAAACCCAGAGTAACAGGAGTATAAACTGACAGTATGGCAACTTAGGAAATTCTACAGAATAGAAAAAGAACCTAAGAGCTGGTAGCTGAGGTGTTAATGTTCATATGTATGGGCAGAATATATGGTTTGGGACCCACATAAGTGGGAGAGTTAGAATGAAGTAACCTTGATACTGGAATAAAAATTTCAGATAATCAAAAGATTGCTTGTGCCATAAAAAAAGTGTTAAAAATAAAAACAAAATCTCTGCTCACAACTCAGAAGAGCAGCAAGGAAGCTGATTCTCTGTCAAAAGCTCTAGGTAGGAAAAAAGTTTCCCATGAATGACTAAAACTTGAAGATAGGCTTAGGGTCTAAATTTACATTATATGCATGGTATAGTAATCCCATACTAGATTTAAAAACAGATCTTAATAAGGAATTTTTATATACTATTATGGTATGATCTCCAGAAAATATTAAATAAAAAATATGGGAGACAAACAATGTAAGTAGTATGCATGTGTTTAAGAAAAAATAGAAATATATAAGTAAACATATTTTGTTCCATTTAAGAAAAACATACAAAGGAGAGATATGTCAAAAACTAATTAAATTACTGCCTATGGGAAGGAGAGCAGAGGGTAGAAGGGAGAATTATGGAAGCTACACTTCTCCAAATTTATCTTATTTTCTAGATATGACTTTGAAATAATGTAAAAATCTAACATAATTATAAAACAAAATTGAATCAAGAATTTAAAAAGTCATTCCTAAAAAGTGAAAGTAAAATGAAATGAGCAAATCTATGTATCAAGTTGATGGCTTAAAAACACAGAGAGTAATTATTTCAGGTGACTTCAAAATAGAGTAATTTGATTGTAAATCTTTAGTGGGATATACAACAAGGTCCAAAAGAATTACAAAGAAATTTTAAACAATTTCAGTAACTATAGTATTAGTAATGTCATCGGTACTGTTACACTGATATTAATGTACAGAGAGAAAATAATTGTATTAATGTCACTAGGAACCAATATTTTCAGCATAAGAGAAAAAAACACAATAACAAAGTCAAAAGAAATAAAGTAAAAAGCCCATAATCTTGAATTTGAATAGAAAATATCAGGATAAACTCACCTATAACTAGAATCTAGTGAACAAAACAAATGAGGAAAACAGAACCAGAGACATGGAAATAAGGAACAAACTGACAGTGACCAAAAGGGAGGAGGGGGAAGGAAAACGTGGGAATGAAGGGGAAGGGTTTAGTCAAGGAACATGTATAAAGGACTCACGGTAATGGACAAGAGGATGGGGACTGACAAAGGGAGCAGGAGGTAGATGGGGCAGGGGAGAGCAGCAGGGGGAAAATTGGGACAACTGTAATTGAACATTTTTTTTAAAGTTCATATTTCCTAGCTGTTTATATTTCCACTGAAAAGAAACTAGAAACAATGGCAAATCCAAGGCATTGAGTACTGCATATGCCAGACTGTGGTCTCTAAATATCATTTTTGCACCACAAAGAGGTAGGGTTACATAGAAAAACAGCTGGTTCCAGATCTGGGGTAGGAAAAATACAAGATGAGCCTGAACTACCCTGCTGTGCCAGAAAACAAGGAATCAAAAACTAATAGTATTGTGTCAAAATGTTCAGTAGCTAACTTGATATGGCAAAAGTTGGGACAATCTTAGAGAAAATATTTCAATTTCAATGTACTAAAATACTAAATGTTTAAAATCTACATGTTTATAACAATAAAAATATGAGAACTCATAATTGTCTTTGAGGTATTCTAGGGAAGCAATGTATTATCCTGAATACCGAAAGTAAAGGAGTTCTGAAGTAAAGAAAAAGAATTATGCATTTTCTCTATCTTTTCTTTATTAACTGTATCTCAGAGTAAGTGAATAATTGATGAGGGCAAGTTCTTATTTATAGAAATATTCTATAATACCTCATTGGTTAGGTTTATTCCTAGGTAGTTTATTTTTCTTGTTGCTATATCAAATGGGATTTTTTTTCCTCATTGCTGTGTCTGATATTTCATTGCTGGTATACGAAAATACCTTTGATTTCTGAATATTGACTTTGTATCCCACCATTTTGCCAAATTCACTTATTAGATTGAGTAGTTTTTTGGTGGAGTCTAGGGTTTTATATGTACACTATCATGTCATTTGCAAACAATGACAGGTTTGCTTCCTCCTTTCCAATTTGGATTCCTCTTATTTCTTTTCCTTGTCTGATCACTGTGGCCAAGACTTCCAATACCATTTTGAACATAAATGGTGAAAGCTGACATCCTTGTCTTGTTCCTAATCTTAGTGGGAAAGCTTTAAGTTTTGCCTATTTAGTACGATATTGGCTGTAGGTTTCTTGTATATGGCCTTTATTATGTTGAGGTATGCTCCCTCTACTCCCACTTAGCTGAGTGTTTTTTATCATAAATAGATGCTCTACCTTATCAAATGCTTTTTCCACATCTGTTGATATGATCATGTATTGTGTAGTTTTCTGAGTACAGGTGGAGGTAAAAAAAACTGTACTCAGAAAACTACACAACACTGCAGAAAGAAATTAAGGAAGACACAAATAAATGGAAGCATATACCACGTTCATGGATTGGAAGAATTAACATCATCAAAATGTCCATACTACCCCAAGCAATTTATAGATTCAACACAATCCCTATCAAAATACCAAAGACAGCCCTGGCTGGTGTGGCTCAGTGGACTGAGCACAGGCCGCAAACCGGATGGTCGCTGGTTCGATTCCCAGTCAGGGCACATGCCTGAGTTGCAGGCCAGGTCCCCATGAAAGGCAACCACACATTGATGTTTCTCTCCATGCTTCTCTCCCTCTCTTTCTCCCTCCCTTCCCCTCTGTCTAAAAATAAACAAATAAAATCTTTTTAAAAAAATACCAAAGACATATGTCACAGATGTAGAACAAACATTTCAAAAATTTATATTGAATCATAAACAACCCCAAATAGCCACAGCAAGTTTGAGAAAGGAGAACAAAGTAGAAGGGATCACAGTATCTAATATCAAACTATATTACAAGGCCATTGTAATCTAAACAGTATGGTACTGGCATAAGAACAGATACATAGACCAACAGAACAGAATAGAGAGCCCAAAAATAAACCCAAGTCTCTATGCTCAATTAATATTCGACAAAGGGGGCAGAACATAAAATGGGGTAAAGTGGCCTCTTCAACAAATGGTGTTGCGAGATCTGGACAGCTACATGCAAAAAAATGAAACTCAATCAACTTACATCATACACAAAAATAAATTCAAGGTGGATAAAAGACTTAAATATAAGTCACAGCACCATAAAAGTCCTAGAGGAGAACACAGGCAGGAAAATATCAGATATTCCATGCAGCAATATTTTCACCAATATGTCCCCTAGAGCAAGGGACATAAAGGAAAACATCAACACATGGGACCTCATCAAAATAAAAAGCTTCTGCATGGCTAAAGAAAACGTCAGCAAAATGAAAAGGAAACTAACCATATGGGAGAATATATTTGCCAATGATACCTTGGACAAGGGTTTGAGATCCAAAATATATGAAGAATTCACATGACTCCACACCAAGAAGACAATCCAATTAGAAAATGGGTAAAGTATTTGAACAGACATTTCTCCAAAGAGGATATACAGAGGCCCAGAGACATATGAAAAGATATTTGGCATCACTAGCCATCAGAGAGATGCAAATTAAAACCACAATGAAATACCACTTCACACTGGTCAGAATGGCCATCATAAACAAATCAACAAGCAACAAGTGCTGGCAAGGATGTGAAGAAAAGGTACCCCTAGGACACTGTTGGTGGGAATGCAGACTGGTGCAGCCACTGTGGAAAACAGTATGGAATTTCCTCAAAAAATCTAACAATGGATCTGTTTTTTGACCCAGCAATTCTACTGCTGGGATTATACCCTAAGAATCTTGAAACACAAATTCAAAAAACATATACACCTCAATGTTCACAGCAGTGTTATTTACAATAGCCAAGTGCTGGAAACAGCCTAAGTGCCCATCGGTCAATGAATGATCAAAAAATTGTGGTACATTTACACAATGGAATACTACACAGCAGAAACAAAGAAAGAAATCCTACCCTGTGTGACAGCATGGACAGAACTGGAGAGCATTATGCTAAGTAAAATGAGCGAGGCGGTGAAAGACAAATACCATATGATCTCACCTATAAGCAGAACCTAATCAACAAAACAATCAAGCAAGCAAAATATAACCAAAACACTGAAATAACAAACTGACAGTAACCAGAGAGGAGAGGGGAGAGGGATAATGAGGAGAAATAAGGGAAGGTCCATCAAAGAACATGTATGAAGGACACATGGACAAAACCAAAGGGGGTGGGTTCAAGGGTAGAAGGCAGGGATGGGGACGGAGGGCCATGGTGGGGTGAAAATGGAGACCACTGTACTTGAATAACAATTTAAAAAGGAAAGAAATATTCTAGCTAATAAATTAAAAAGAAAGTTAGATTTTACAAATATGAATGGCATGATTCATCTGGGCAATGATCACCAACAAGTGCTAAAATCGTTAGGTAATCTGCAGATGGGAACTTTATAATGCTGAGATCACTGGCTGATAATACCTGAAACTATGAATCAAACTTCACAACACACTCACACATACACAAAAAGAGAGCAACCAAATGTTATATGCCTCCAGATAAAATGCAATTGAAATTATACAACACCATCAATGAAATATTCTTGACAAAAAGGAGGAAGGAAGGAAGGAAGGGAGAGAGGAAGGAAGGAAGGGAGGGAAGAAGGAAGGGAGGAAGGAAAGGAGGGAGGGAGGAAGGAAGGAAGGGAGAGAAAGAAGAAAAAAGAAAAAAGGGAGGGGAGGGGAGGGAAGGGGAGGGAAGGGAAGGAAAGGGAAGGGAAGGAAGAAAGAGGGAGGGAGAAAGGGAGGGAGGGAGGGAGGAGAAAGAAAGAAAGCAAGCTTTTGTAAGGCTATAGACCTAACTACTGGTTTACAGGAAACAGGAGACAGTAATGTATTTCCCACCTAGCACGCTATCAGCAAAATCTTGAATGTAAGTGTACAGAAAAGAGTTACACAGCAGGCCTGATACTGCTGTCCTTAGAAAAGCCTGCTTGCAAGGCTGGACCTTATCCGGTGTCTGGGAACTTGGATTTCAGTAGGGTTCCCACCATTCCAGGAACTGGTAAGAGTGCTTAATGTGCCTAAGCTCCTTGCATAATGTGGTTTATGTTTAACACCTACTTTCCTTCTGAAAGTCTGGAATTTGTGTATATGCCAGACAGAGGACACCTATTTAACCAGCCTCCAATCAAAATCCTGGGCACTGAGTCTCTAGTGAGCTTCCCTTTTAAACATTCCATATGCGTTGTAACAACTCATTCCTAAGGAAATTAAATACACCTGTGTGACTCCACTGAGCGAAGACTCTTAGAGGCTTCTGCCTGGTTTCCTCTAGACTTCACCCCTTTTGTTCTGTCCCTTTTTTGATACCACTTTGTATCCTTTTGCTATAATAAATCATAGCCATGAGTACAGCTATATGATAAATCCTATGAGTCCTCCTAGTAAACCACTGAAACTGGAAGTGGTTTTCAGAAACCCCAACACAGTGGGAAACTTTTCAGATTAATAAGCTGATTTCTTCAACAAATAAATTGCACTAGGAAAAGAAGAGGAAACCTATAAATAAATTTAATAAATTTTTAATGTTAATGTTTTGTTTCGGTTCCTATGACTAAAGATGGCAAACATTAAAAATTTTAATTTGCAATTCAAAAACCATAAAACATGAAAGAAGTTTAAATGAACTTCTAAATAATTGTTGTACCAGTCTGTGGCATTTACATCCTTGAAGTCATTCAAATTTAAATTGCACTAATACTTTTGGGACATTCTGTATAAGTAACCTAAATTTGACTCTAAAAGAGTTTCAAAAACTGAATATATTCATAATGATAAAAAAAAAAGTTAAATCAGCAAACATCTACACAAGAAAGCACCAGGCCAAGGTTGTTCACAGATAACTATTCCAAATCTTAAAGAAACAGATAACCCTTATTTTAACAAGATATTCCAAAGAATTAAAAACTTGAGAAAGTTTTAGCTTATTCAGCTTATTTTGTAAAGGTGGTATAGTATAATTGTGATGCTCAAATTGACAAAAACTGTATAAGAAAAAACTATAGGCCAGTCTTATTTGCTAACATATAAAAAAGAAATTCTACACAAAATTTTAGCAAATTTAAACAATTTAATCATGCAGAGTGTGTGTCTATCTACATAATCTACATATCTGTATATATACATACATACATATATGTATCTAAATAACTACACCATGAGCACTAAGGTTTATCTCAGGGACTCAAGGACAGACTAACATTTAAAAACCTATTAGCTCAATTTGTCACATATTACAGGAGAAAAATAACATGCTCTTTTTAAAAGATACAAGAAAACATGCATTATCATTTACTAACCTCTTAACAAGCTAAGAATACAAAAAAAAATTTCTTAACCTAATATTTAATGATAAGACTTTAAAAGCGTTTACTTCAAAATCAGAAACAAGATGAGAATGTTTATTACTTACTGCTTCTATTCAATCTTTTTTAAAAATCCTCCTAGAGGATATATTTATATATTTGAGAGGTAGGGAGGGAGGAAGGGGGAGAGGGAAAGAGAGAGAGAAACATTGATGTGAGAGAGAAATATCAATTCGTTGCCTCCTACAGGCATCAAGGATCAAACTCACAACCTAGGTATGTGCACTGACCAGGATTGAGCTTGAAACCTTTTGGTGTATGCGGTGATGCTCCAACCAATTGAGCAACCAGCCAAGGCTAATTCTATTCAACCTTGTACAGGAAATCCTAACCAACTGTAAAAATATTAAGACTATAAGATTTTTTTAAATAGTCATTATCTGCAAATAGTATTATATAGAAGATCCAAGAGAATCTACAAATGGTCAAAACTAAAAATACAATTCAACAAGTTATTGAATACAAGATCAATACTCAAAAAATTAATAGGATTCTGCCCCGGCTGGTGTAGCTCAGTGGATTGAGCGCGGGCTTGGAACCAAAGGGTCCCGGTTCGATTCCCAGTCAGGGCACATGCCTGGGTTGCAGGCCAGGTCCCCAGTGAGGGCCATGTGAGAGGCAACCATACATTGCTGTTTCTCCCTCTCTTTCTCCCTCCCTTCTCCTCTCTCTAAAAATAAATAAATAAAATCTTTAAAAAAATTAATAGGATTCCTAAACACAACAACAACCAAGTAGAAATGTAACAAAAGATCTTATTCACAATAGAAACAAACTCATAATGTGCCTCAATATATATACAACAAAATCTGAGAAAACCTCTAAAAAGGCATAAATGGAAACACAAATGAATGAGAACGTAAACCATGTTGGTAGCTGGGAAGGCTACATTTTGTAAAAATGTCTATTCTCACTAAATTATTCTGTAAATTCAATTCCAATAAAAATCCAGTGAGGGCTGTTAACAGAACTTAAAAATATAACCCTATAATTCACATGCAAGAGAATAGACTGAAAATAGAATGATTTTGAAGAAGATGAACAGGTCGGATGACATACCCTAACAGCCATCATCACTTCCTAAAATTTTTATAATTTAGATGGCTTGATGCTGACACAGAGATAAACAAATCAACCACACACAGTAGAAAACCCAGAAACAGATCCATCTATATATGGTGATTTGGTAGATAAGAAGTTGGCAATACAAATCAGTGAGAAGAGAAATGATTCAAGAATTGATGCTGAGAAAATTGGTTTTACTTAGGGTGGAAAATTAGATCACTGTTTCACAAAATAAATCCCAGGTAGATTTAAAAACCAAAATCTAAAAAGGCAAAATTATAAAATTTTTAGAAGAAAAAGCAGGAAATTAACCATATGGCATCAAAATAGGAAAAGCTTGCTTAAACAAGACCTTAAACAGTACAAGCATTAAAAGGAAAACCTAAAAATTTTACACAATAAGTTTTAAAATTTCTATGCTCTAAGACATCGTAAACAAAGTAAAAATACAAGAACAAAATGGGACAAATTTATAACACATAACAAAAAATGAATTATTATAAAAAACTTGTAAGTCAAAACGAAAAATATTTTTTTAAAAAAGGAATGTAAATAGACAATTCATAGAAAAGGAAATATAAATGGCCAATAAGCATATGAAAGGCTGCTCATCCTTACTGAATATTAGGGAAATGAAAATTAAAACAAAGTAACATTTGACATTCTAACCTAACAATATTAAGTATCAGAAAGTATATGAGGAAAAGGAAAATCTTTATACACTGTTGGTTGAAGCTTAAACTGGTATAGCTACTTTAGGAAGTTATTTGATCACATCATGTAAAGTTGAAAATGATTACAACCAACAAATGCATACCCTTAAGAAACTTTTACACATATGTATAAAGAAACAAGCATAAAAAGTATTTGTTAGAGTATTAGTTTAACGTTTGAAAGTTGAAAATAGCCTAAATGTCAATAAATCAATGTTATTGATATATAAATCTCAAATATAATATTGAGTGAAAAAAATGAGCTCCAGAATAGGAATAGCATGATCCCATTTGTATGAAGACTAAGAGCATGCAAATAATAGTATATATCAGAACTTCTTGCAATGATGAAAATGTTATGTATCTGCCCTGTCCAGTATAGCCTCCTAAATCACTGTGGATACTGAACCCTTGTAATGTAGCTGGTGCTCCTGAGAAACTAAATATATTTCATTTCATTTCATTTTAATTAATCTAAATGTAAATAGCCAGATTTGGCTAGTAACCACCATATTGCCAGAGCAGGTATATACTATAATTTATGGGTATATACATACATAGAAATATAACTTAGAGGAAGAAAACACATCAACTTCAGGATAGTGGTTACCTCTGAAGAAGTGAAGTGGGCCAGAATGGAATGTGAAGGGATTCAACACTTTTTGTAAACTTTATTTCTTTAAAACAACAAAAACATAAAGCAAACATGTCAAAACATAAACATTTGTTAAAAGAAGTTAGTCTCTTCTTTCTCAGTATGCTTGGAGTATATTCCAATTTAGTTTTTCTAATATTTCTGATTTTAAATGTTTTGTTTTTGTTTCTTTGAAATATTTACTAACTGAAATTTTAAATAACTTTTTGAAAGTAAACAGTATTTAAATCTTTATTATACTAGTAGAGCTAAACCCAAGGGACCAACTATCATACGTATAGTCTCAATGGATACGTATAACATTAAGAAAAACACACAAGAGAGCAAGACCTCTGACACAATATGCTTGTATAGTTCCTACCTTACATGATTTTTTATCATTTATTTTCAATAGTTCAACACAGATATTTCAAATGTTATTTTACTTAGATTCTGTATAACAAATTGATCATGTGTTTATCTTACAGGTAAATGAGAACTATTGAAAATATATTAAATAAAATATCTAAAATAATACTTGACCAGGAGTCAGAGTTTACATTAACTTTCTAGTAACGGTTTATATTATCTTTTTGTATTCCATTCACCTAAATTTCCTCATTTGTACAGGATGGACTACAGTCGCTGAATACACTGTCAATTTTTTTTAACAACTAACAAAGTGATTCTTTTTTTAAGGTATTTTTTACTGATTATGATATTATAGTTTTTCCAATTTCCCCCTTTATCCCCCCTCTACCCTGCTCCCCAACCCTCTAGCATCCCCCCCTTAGTTTATGTCCATGGGTTGTACATATATGTTCTTTGAGCCCTGTTTCCTATACCATTTTTATCTCTCCCCACCTATTTTATGCCTAATTATGCTTCTTCTTCGTTGTACCTTTCCCCCCTATTCCTCCCTTCCCCCTCCCCACTGAAATCCCTCTGTGAGATATCCATTTCTCTGATTCTGTTCCTGTTCTGGGGTTGTTTGCTTAGTTTTTGTTTTCGTTGTTTTTCTTTTCTTTTAGGTTCATTTGTTGATAGTTTTTAGTTTGATGTCATTTTACTGTTCATAGTTTTTATCTTCTTTTTCTTAGATAAGTCTCTTTAATGTTCCAAATAATAATGCCTTGGTGATGATGAACTCCTTTAACTTTACCTTATCTGGGAAGCACTTTAGCTGTCCTTCCATTCGAAATGATACCTTGCTGGATAGAGTAATCCTGGATGTAGGTCCTTGCCTTTCATGACTTCAAATACTTTTTCCAGCCCCTTCTTGCCTGCAAGGTTTCTTTTGAGAAATCAGCTGATAGTCTAACGGTACCCCTTTGTAGGTAACTGTCTCCTTTCCCCTTGCTTCTTTAGAATTCTCTCTTTGTCTTTAATCTTGGGTAACTTAATGATGGTGTGCCTTGGTATGTTCTTCTTTGGGACTCTCTGGGCTTCCTGGACTTCCTGAAAATCTATTTCCTTTGCCAGACTGGGGAAGTTTTCCTTCATTATTTGTTCAAATAAATTTTCAATTTCTTGCTGTTGTTGTTCTCCTTCTGGCACCCCTATAATTCAGATATTGGAATGTTTCAAGTTGTCCCAGAGGTTCCTAAGTTTCTCTTCATTTTTTTGGATTCTTGTTTCTTCCTTTTCCTCTGGATGGATGTTTATTTCTTCCTTTTGTTCCAAATTGTTGCTTTGAATCCTCGTTTACTTCCTGTCACTGTTGGTTCCCTGAATATTTTGCTTTATTTTACTTTGGGTATCCTTCATATGTTTTTTCATTTTTTGACCCAGCTCAATCAGACCTGTGAGCATTTTGATTACCAGGGCTTTAAATTCTCCATCAGATATGTTGCCAATCCCCCTCATTGCTTAGTTCTGAAGTTATACTCTGTTCTTTTATTTGGGCCATATTTCTTTGTCTCGCACCTGTTAAGTTGTAAGGTGGCAGGGCCTCAGGTATTCACCTGGGCAGGGTGACCTTCTTTGCTGTGCTGTGGCACTGCCAGCGGGGGAGGAACCAGAGAGGGAACAGTACGGCCACCTGCTCATCTCTAGCGCACTTACTCTCATGTGAGGCTGGGAGTATCTCCCACCGGTGGCAACCCCAACTGTATCCCACAGTCAGCTCTGAGGCCCAGTTTTCCCCTGAAGTCAGCCACTCCCACACAGCCCAGTGAGCTTGCCAGCCAGCCCCACCCCCACGGTCTGCCGCATCACCATGGTTTTTCTCATTTGGCCCTCATGGTCTGCTGCCTTACCAGTCTGATTGTTCTGGTTGTTTTTTTTCTTTAATTCCTTGGTTGTCAGAGTTCCATGCAGTTTGATTTTCTGGTGCTTTTAGTTGTTTATTGATTTTAGATTGGTTGCTATCTTCCTTTTGGTTGTGTGAAGAAGTGAGGGGTTTCTACCTATGCCTCCATCTTGGCTGGAATTCCTCAATTTTTTTTAAATTAGAACTTTTACTTAAGTTTCATTTCTTCTTTTAAATACATACTTAATAAGTTATTTAGAATTATCATTCCTCTATAGCAAAGTGTCAAATATCTGCATATGTGAAATCTAAATTCCCTTATTGCTGTCTGACTCCTTCCTGTCATTGTCCATAAAATCGAAAAAGAGAGAAGAGAGTAAATACATGATCAGCTAGTCAGTGATCCATGGCTCTCAAAAAACCTCATTTTCAAAGCAGGAAGTTTTTTTACTAGGTGGATGATTTTCTTCAGGATATTTCAAGATCCTCAACTGAAAATGTGATTCTCTATATAAGTCTCATCTTTGCTTATATGAATGTTTTTACCTCACAAAAATTTAAAAATTATACATAGTTCCAATGCATATTTGTACTACATTTTATAAAAATACTGAAGGCCTTTCTAAGAAAGAAAGGGCAAATACAACTATATATAACACTAGCCACGGTTCTTTTTTTCTATTTCATTATTATTGTTCAAGTACAATTGTCTCGATTTCCCCCTACCACGCTCCCCACCCCAACCATCTCCACCTCCCACCTTTGATCCTAACCCCCTCTGGCTTTGTCCATGTGTCCTTTATACATGTTCCTTGATGGCCCTTCCTCTTCTTTCCCCTGTTAACCCCCTCCACCCTCCACCCTCTGGTTACTGTCAGTTTGTTCATTTCAATGTCTCTGGTTATATTTTGCTTGCTTGTTTGTTTTGTTGATTAGGTTCCACTTATAGGTGAGATGATATGGTATTTGTCTTTCAATTCCTGGCTTATTTCACTTGGCACAATGCTCTCCATATCCATCCATGCTGTTGCGAAGTGTAGGAGCTCCTTCTTTCTTTCTGCTGCATAGCATTCCACTGTGTAAATGTACCACAGTTTTTTGATCCACTCATTGACTGATGTGCACTTAGGCTGTTTCCAACACTTGGTTATTGTAAATTGTGCTGCTATGAACATTGGGGTGCACAGGTTCTTTTGAATTGGTGTTTCAGGATTGTTAGGGTATAATCCCAGCAGTGGAATTGCTGGGTCAAAAGGCAGTTCCATTTTTAGTTTTTCAAGGAACTCCATACTGTTCTTCACAGTGGCTGCACCAGTCTGCATTCCCACCAACAGTGTCCTAGGGTTCCCTTTTCTTCACATCCTTGCCAGTACTTGTTGTTTGATTTGTTTATGATGGCCATTCTGACAAGTGTGAAGTGGTATCTCATTCTGTGTTTTTTTTTTAAGATTTTATTTATTTATTTTAGAGAGGGGGGGAGGGAGAGAAACATCAATGTGTGGTTGTGTCTCTCATGGACCCCACTGGGGATCTGGCCCACAACCCAGGCATGCGCCCTGACTGGGAATCAAACCAGCGACCCTTTGGTTCGCAGTCTGTGCTCAATCCACTGAGCTACACCAGCCAGGCTCATTGTGGTTTTAATCTGCACTTCTCTAATGGCTAGTGATGCTGAACATCTTTTCATATGTCTCTGGGACTTCTGTATGTCCTCCTTGTAGAAATGTCTGTTCAGGTCATTTGCCCATTCTTTTAATTGAATTGTTTGTTTTCCTGGTGTGGAATCATGTGAGTTCTTCATATATTTTGGAGATCAAACTCTTGTCCAAGGCAACAGCATTCTCAATTCATCTATTGTTCTCCCCCATGTTATCATGAGTCCAAAGAATGTGAACGAAGTGGGTCTCTCTCTATGCTATTGAACCATACAACTTTTAGTTAAAACACTAAGTGTGTGCCAGAAATGTCCAGATCAGAAAGGAGAAGTTTGTTTGTGATATGTTCTGACTGACCTGTATGACTGTTAAATTGTGAGGCTTTGGGGAAAGTCATTTTGGGTGTTGGTATAAATTGCACATGATAATGGTAATTATCTCTAACTTTTTAACTTATTGAGACATTGCAGACTTCTATCACCTTTTGTAAAATATGTACAGAAGTTAACAAATGTATCTTGGAATTAACTTCCAACCTTGATGTCAGGGGAGGAAGTATTCTTACTGAATTTAAGTACTTTTTAACACAGGCAAAAAATTAAGTTTGGAGGATGCAGGGATTGAAAATTAGGGAACAAAATGCATTTTATAGTTCATTAATCCTAATTCCAATAGTTGACCCTCATGGAGACCACCGTAAACCATAAATTCATAGATAAAATCACAGTGTATTTCAGTACATAATTTATATCATGTTCTATTATGTATTGAAAGCCAGGAGAACACTACTGGGTATTTAATACAGAACTACTTAAAGAAACGCTTTTTTAAGTCCAAGGATTGAGAAGAGATAGAAAAAAGTATTCTAAGTTTTTATTTCTAATATACCCACATTCTACACCAGATACTAAACATGTAATAAATTGTTAACTCTTTGATAAATCTAAATTGAAAATAGCCAAACAAGAGGCAGGGACAATGAACATAAACAGCACTATCCTCATGATTAAAATATACAACCCAAAGGCATACATTTTTTTCCTCCCAGCTTCCAATCTACCCAGGGATTTTACCTCCAGGACCCATTAAAAATAAAACTCATTCAGGGAACTCTAATAGTGAAGAAGTGAGAGGTGCTTGCATAAAGTCTAGCCAGTTACCCTGCCAAATGAAGAAAGGCTGATAGTGTAAAAGCCTTAGTATTATTTGTGAGTTATTAGTCACTTAGTAATAAATAAGAACTTAAATATCCTTAAAATATCTTTCATTCTATTTAAGCAGAGAAATATTTTAGTAAGGGCAATTTTTGCAAACATATTGAATTAAATATTTAGAGAAGCAGATCTAACATTATACAACAGTATACCTGGAATCAAAAATGTTAAATAATTTAAGAAACTTAAACCTTAGGATTTTAGTCTTTGATTACGAAAAATGAAGAGAAGGGATGTACTATCATATAAAATTGAAAATCTTTTTTTAAATTATATTTTATTGATTGTTATTACAATTGTCCCAATTTGTCCCTGTTTGCACCCCCCACCCAGCAACACCCATTCCATCAGGTAATCCCTATACCTTGTTCATGTCCATGGGTCATGTGCATAAGTTCTTTGGCTACACCATTTCCTATACTGTACTTTACATCCCTATGTCTGTTCTGTAACTACCTATTTGTATTTCATAATCCCCTCACTTCTTTACCGACTCCCCCAAACTGTCCTCCCATCTGGCAACCATCAAAACACTCTCTGTATCCATGATCCTTTCCCTGTTCTTCTTGTTTTCTTAGTTTGTTTTTCTTTTAGATTCAATTGTTTATAGGTATGTGATTATTGCCACTTTCTAGTTCATACATTTGATCTTCTTTTTCTTATAAGTCCCTTTAATGTTTCATATAATAATGGTTTGATGATGATGATGAACTCTTTTAGTTTTTTCTTTTCTGGGAATCTCTTTATCTGCCCTTCGATTCTAAATGATAGCTTTGCTGGGTAGAGCACTCTTGGCTGCAGGTCCCTGCTTTTCATAACTTTGAATACTTCTTTCTGGTACCTTCTATCCTGCAAAGTTTCTTTGGAGAAATCAGCTGACAGTCTTATGGGAACTCCTTTGTAGGTAACTGTCTGCTTTTCTCTTGCTGCTTTTAAGATTCTCTCTTTATCTTTAACCTTTGACATTTTAATTATGATGTGTCTTGGTGTGGCCATCTTTGGGCCCTTGTTTGGGACTCTGTGCTTACTGGACTTGCATGTCTATTTCCTTCACCAAATTAAAGAATTTCTCTTTCATTATTTTTTAAAAGATTTGCAATTTCTTGTTCTTTCTCATCCCCTTTTGGCACTCCTATGACATGAATGTATGCCTGAAGTTGTCCCAGAAGCTGCTTACACTATCCTCATTTTTTTTTATTCTTTTCTATTTTTATTCTGATTGGTTGTTTTCTGTTTCCTTATGTTCCATATAATTGATTTGATCTCAGCTTCATCTATTCTACCACTGATTCCCTGTAAACTGTTCTTTATTTCTATTAGTGTATCTTTCATTTCTACCTGGATCTTTTTTATGCTGTTGAGGTACTCAATAAGTTCCTTGAGCATCTTTATAACCAGTGTTTTGAATTCTGTATCTGATAGATTGCTCATCCCATTTTGTTTAGTTCTTTTTCTGTGGTTTTGATCTGTTCTTTCATTTGGGCCATGTTTCTTTGTCTCATCACTTTGGCAGCCTCCCTGTGTTTGTTTCTATGTATTAGGTAGAGCTGCTAAGATTCCCTGTGTTGGTAGGGTGGCCTAATATAGTAGGTGTCCTATAGGGTCCAGTAGCAGAGTACCCTATCTTTCAAGCTGGGTACTCAAGATGTGCCCTCCATATGGGTTGAGTATATCCTCCTCTTGTAGTTAATCCTTGATTGCTGTTGGCAGGCCAATGGGAGGGATTTACCCAAGCCAGTCAGTTACAAGGACTGGCTCTGACCACTGATCACCACCCTCTACCCTCTGTGGAAGATCAGCTGTGCAGGGGAAGAGTAGTGGTGTTACAATGCAGTCTGTAGCTGTCTACTGGATGCACAAGCTCTAGAGTTTCCAACGTGGTACAGACCAGGGCCAGCTATCACCTATGTTTGCCCAGTGCTGTTCAACATGAGCTACAAAGCAGTCCACATATGGCTGCTACTTGTGCTGGGCTTGGAGGCTCCTAGGTGAAGCTTAATTGTTATCCCAAGGTAGCTGCTACTAGTGCTAGGCCTGGGGCCACTTAGCAAGAGGTATGAGAGGAGAGGGCTGGGGGCTTGCTGAAGCTGTGTGTTGCTTGTTTGAGAGGATTTAGGAAGATACAAAGCCTGAGTGGAGACAAGTCATTCATACGGAAAAGCCACTGTTACACTATTAACAGCTTGAGTGGGCCTGTAAGTTGAGTCAGGCAGAGCCTCCACGATTCACAGGGCAGAGAAAACTGTGTCAGCCAGTTTGACAGAGTCTCAGATAAGTCACCTGCCTGCCAGTTTCTGTGGCTGTATGGGGAGAGGGCTCAGAAAAGGAATAATGACTTCTGCCCACCATTCTGTCTAAAAACTGTCCCCCACCTCTTGCCCTGATGCCAGACACTTCAGTTCCTCCCTGTGTGCCATTGTTGCCTTTCAAACTGATACCCTGGTAGCTGGAGCTGAGAGGGAGTGAATATGAGTAAGTTTGTATGCAAGCCCTTTAAGAGAAACTGCTTGGGAATCCAGTAGTTTCTCTCAATGACTCATACCCCACTAGTTTTTACAGCCAGATGTTTTGGGAGCTTATCTTCCTGGCACTGGAGCCCTTAGCTAGGGAAGCCTTATGTGAGGCTGGGACTCCTCGCTCCCTCTGAGATATCCCACTTGAATTTTTATGCACCATACCTGGGTGTGGGACCAGCCCATTCCATGTCTGCACCTCCACATCTCTGCATCTCCTACCAGTCTGGATGGAGATGGTTTCTTTAGGTACATAGTTGTCAGACTTCCATTAAACTTAATGTGTGATGGTTCTGAGTGATGGTTGTTCTATAGTTTAGCTATAACTTTCATGTGATTGTGAAGGAGGCGAGTTGTGTTTACCTATGCCTCCAACTTGACCATGAAATCTGAAAATCTTTTAATTTTTATAAATTTCTTTTAAGTTCTGCAATTCAAACAGTGTTTATAGTTCAGGTAACAAAGCAAAACTGATAAATACAAAGTGAAAATAATGGGCTCCTTTCTAAAGTTAAGTTTTAAAAAAGAAAAACATCAATGAAAAAATAATACAATTTCTTAATGCTTCCATTTATATTTTAGGAAAAGAACTTAATTTGGCTAGATTTATCGTGTCTTAAGTTGTATTTTCTTACTTTTAAAGGTAAGGAAACACTATGTATAAGAATGACATGTATTAAAAGATAACTTGGCATATAGATTTATCCCATCAATTCCAAGTACAATCATACATCAGTACTCATCAGTTTCAGAACTCAACAAACTCTGTACTCTGCATTTTGACAAGAAAAAAAAAAGTTTCAGCACTCGGTGCATGCTTGGGATTTATCACACTTGCTAGGACTTGTATGAGTCATGACACGGCCTCACAAGAGAAAATGCTTCATCACTAATCACTTGCTCAGTACTCGTCATTTCTGGCACTCATCACAAATTCTGGAACGAATTAACAACAAATACTAAGGTACCACTGTATATAAAATGAAACCATTTGCTTTTCCCTAATGCTCCAGTTTTTATGTTTAGTATTACCTTTATAGTCAGTTTTATATAATTTGTTTTCTAAAAAGTGTTTATTGATTTTAGAGAGAGGAAGTAAGAAAGAGAAATAAACATCAATTTGAGAGAAAAACATCGATTGTTGCCTCCCATACATGCCCTCGCAGGGGATCAAACCTGCAACCTAGGATTGTGCATTGACCAGTAATCAAACCATCAACATTTTGATGTATGGTATGATGCTCCAAACAATTGAGCCAAACTGACCAAGGCTATAATTCTTTAAGTTCACCTAGCCAATGGAAAATTACCCTCCTCCATAATTTATCAAAACTCCTACCACTGGAACTTTGTAATATATAAAATGCATGTGATACTATTGTTGTTGGTTACTAAGAAGTTTCCCACTTCTTTTTATCATTAAAATACATACCTACAAAATTTTTCTATTTCTCTCAAATGCTGCATGTTCTCATAAGACCACATACCCCTCCTTAGTATTTGACTGTTTTAATTTCAAATTTAATTCTAAAATGATTTGATTGATGTTCATGTCCTCTACCAGATTATGAGTAATTATAAACTACTCCTATTTTATCCTCAGTATCAAGCATTGCATGTAACTTAGAGTAAACAATAAATGCATTAATCAACTTAATCAATAGGTGATATTAACAAAAATATCATTTCTTTCACTTTTAAAACATCTCTCCTGTATGCTATATATATAAGTTGGTCCTCAATAAATAGATAATTGAAGGGAGATATGCCAGAAACACTCCTCAAAGTTCAGCTGTATACCCAAAAAATATACCAATTTTATCTCTTTTGTATACCAATTTTGTCTCTTTCATCTATAGTTAAATTTAAGGTAATAAGCTGAAAACGGAATCATCCTTATCAATACGTACATCCAGTGAACGTTTCAAGGATCTATTGAAAAGGCACATAATATAAATAGAAACCAATACTTATGCAAACAACAACATGACACTAAGTTTTTGCAATTAGCATGGTCAAATATTGAAGCCAGGACAACTAAATTGTACCTGGCACAAATAACAGCACAAAAATTACTGAATGAACAAAGTTTTCTCCTTCAAAGAAACTATCTATTAATATACCTAATAAAGTATTTTTGTACTCCCAAGTACAATGTATAAATGCATTACATGTAAATACACTGTACACCCACAGACAGAGAGCATTTTCTTACGTGGTATATAGGTAAAAAACAAGGTCAAAAAGTAAGACGACAGGATTCTAGAGCTGAAAGAAATTTTAAATATAAGAATATAGGCCCGGCTGGTGTGGCTCAGTGGACTGAGCGCGGGCTGGGAACCAGAGGGTCCCAGTTTGATTCCCAGTCAGGGCATATGCCTGGGTTGCGGGCCAGGTCCCCGTGAGGGCCATGTGGGAGGCAACCGTACATTGTTCTTTCTCCCTCCCTTCTCTCTCTGAAAATAAATAAATAAAATCTTAAAAAAAAAATATAAGAATATACATCACCTAAAATCTATGTCCTATGTTAAACTTCTCTCTATTCCTCTGCTGGCAATAGACAAAGAAGTTGACCTTTCTCAAATACTTACCCTATCTAATAAAGATTACAGTTGGTATCTCTCAGATAAATATGAATAAACAGAAATAATAATAAATAACTTACATTTGTACTTTTTTTCTTTATACCCCTTCTCATTCTAAAGAAAGTATTTTAGATGTTATATCTAATAGCACTCTACAACTTAAAAGATATTTTCAAATAATTTCTCATTTAAGATATACACAGCAACCCTGTCAGAGAAGTTAAGTGAATTTTCAAAGACACAAAACTAATAAGTAAAATGCTAAGACTATAACCCAGATGTTCTGACTCTTAATCTTTTCATTGCACCAGAAAAAGTTATATAAAGTTATAGATATTTGAAATGCACAGCATTGCTACAAAGTATTAAAGTAGCAGTATAGCTTGTAAAGTTTAGAAACTAGAACAGAATAATCTGAGTCCTTTATATCATCAAGGAAAAGATTTCACTATTTTATTAGAGTTATCACATTTCTTTAACTGTAAAATGTGCTAGTTACCAAAAGTATCACTAGAATGACATTTCTCTAAAAAACTAGAAAAAGAAACCCAGTTCCAGATTTATTCAATTTCACGGTTAATACAAATCATTATGTAGTGTGTTTATAGAATATAATCAGAATACTTTCCTGAATCTCTCACTGAGAGAATGCAGTCTTTTCCATTAATTCACATTAGTTTACATATTCGTTTTTATGAAGTACCTTTGTTCAAACTCCAGAAGTTGTTTTTTTTTTAATTTCAAGAATTTAGGTTCTACTGCTGGTCAAGATATAGGTGTAGGTAGAGACACGTTTCTCCTCCTCATGCAACCATAGGAAGAATTACAACCAGATCTCAAAACAAATGCCAAGAGCTATTAGAAAACTGAGCTGTATGGAAGTCCAACAACCAAGGACTTAAAGAAGCCACATTCATCCAGATGTGTAGGAGGGGCAGAGTTGCAGAGATGGGCATAGAGGTAGTGTGATGTGCACAGGCAGCAGTGGCAGCAGAATGGCCAGTCCCACATTTATATATGGTGGATAAAAATGGGGGGGGGCGATATCTTGGGAGCAAGCAATCTCACCCCAGGCCAGACCACACAGCCCAGAGTACCAGCACCAAGAAGATAAATCCCCATTATCTCTAGCTGTAAAAACCAGCAGGGGTTGGGGTGGCAGAGGAAACTGCCAGATTTTCACCACTTTAAGGGCCTACACGGACTTAGAACATGTGCAAACCAACCTACTCTGGGTTTCACCACCAGAGCACCAACTGGAAGGAAGCAGGTCACATACGGGAAGTGAGTGAACTGACTGGAAAAAGGGCAAGTTCAGGGTAAACCATTAGAAGTCAGGCAGTGGCATGTCCCATCTCTAAGGCCTCCCCCTACATAGAGCTACAAGGTGGTGAAGTGGGTTGCTCCACACTGGCAATTACCTAAGGCTCCACGCCACACAATTTACAGATGCCTTTCTACATAGGCCATGCTACTAGGAAGAGATTACAAACAGTCCTACCTAATACACAGGGGAAAAAAAAATACAGGGAGGCTGCCAAATGGAGGAAACAAAGAAATATGGCCCAAATTAAAAAAAAAAAAAACGTAAATGAGATAGCCGACATATCAGATGCAGAGTGCATACACTAGTGATCATAATTTTCAGAGAACTCATTGAGTATAGCAACAACATAAAGGGAAAAATGAGGTTACACTGAGGGAAATAAAGAAAAATCCACAGGGAACCAACAATGAAGGGAATGAAGCCAGGATTCAAATCAACAATTTGGGACAAACGGAAAAAATAAACATTCAACAAGAAAAGAAGGAAAAAAAAGAGTTACAGCCAAGATGGAGGTGTAGGTAGATATGCTTTGCTCCCTCACACAACCAAAAGAAGGATAACAACAAATTAGAAACAAAAAAACAACCAGAACTGCAAGAAAATCAACCTGTATGGAAGTTCAACAACCAAGGAGTTTAAGAAGAAACATTCATTTATACTGGTGCACTGAGACAAAGAAATATGGCCCAAATGAAAGAACAGATCAAAACTTAAGAAAAAGAACTAAGCAACAAGGAGATAGACAACCTATCAGATGCAGAGTTCAAAACACTGATAACCAGGATGCTCACAAAAATGATAGAGTACGGCCACAAAATAAAGGAAGAAATGAAGGCTATACAAAGTGAAATAAAGGAAAATATACAGGGAACCAACAGTGAAGGGAAGGAAACCAGGACTCAAATCAACGATTTGGAACAAAAGGAAGAAATAGACATCCAACCACAACAGAATGAAGAAACAAGAATTCAAAAGAATGAGGAGAGGCTGAGGAACTTCTAGGAAAACTTTAAATGCTACAAAATCCAAATCATAGAGTGCTAGAAGGAAAGGAGGAAGAGCAAGAAATTTAAAACTTATTTGAATAATGAAGGAAAAGTTCCCCAATCTGGCAAAAGAACTAGACATGCAAGTCCAGGACACTCAGAGAGTCCAAGAGAAGTTGGATCCAAGAAGAAACATACCAAGCCACATCATAATAACATTACCCAAGATTAAAGATAAAGAGAGAAAAAGCAGCTAGAGGAATGAAGACAGTTACCTACAAAGGAGTTTCCATAAGACTATCAGCTAACTTCTCAAAAGAAACTTTGCAGGCAAGAAGAGACTGCCAAGGAGTATTCAAATTCATGAAAACAAAGACCTACAACTTAGATTACGCTAATCCAGCAAAGCTATCACTTAGAATGGATGGACAGATAAATTACTTCCCAGACAAGGTAAAGCAAAAGGAGTTCAATCACCAAGCCATATTACATGAAATGTTAAAGGGATTTATTTAAGAAAAAGATGATCAAAACCATGAACATTAAAAAGGCAACAAATTCACAACTATCAACAACTGAAACTTAAAAAAAACTAAGCAAACAGGAACAGGTACAGAATATTAGATATGGAGATCATTTGGAGGGTTGTTGGCTGGGAGGGTGAAGGGGGTTAATGGGAGAAATGGTGCAGGGATTAAGAAGCGTAATTTGTTGAAACAAAATAGATGGGGGTATGTTAAGGATAATACTGGAAATGGAGAACTTATAAGCATGACCCATGGACATGAACTGAAGAAGGGGATTGCTGGAGGTAAGTGGAGTACCAGGCAGAGGAGCAAGGGGGGAAAATCTGGGACAACTGTAATAGCATAACCAATAAAATATACTTAAAAAAGAATTCAGTTTCTAATATAGAGTAAGTACATGCTTGATAGGTTCTTGCTAAAACTTTGAAGTGTTGTACAGCTGCTAATGTATGTTTGTGCTGGCATTGCAGAATGAAGCATTGGGAATACAAAATCTGATTTCAGAAGAAACAGAGCTTAGTTCAAATAAAAGAACAACTCTCTCCAACTGATATATTTTTACCAAAAGAAAAAAAAAACACACTGGTGATATCTCCCGATAATTTTCTGCAATCCTTGAAACTTTTTTCATTTTTTGATTATGTACTTCCATTTCACATTTTCTTCTATGATGGTTTATTTTTTATTAGCATATTTGATTACTGTTGATTTCACAGTGTAATCCTATTCTTGCAAAGTACATTGAATTAGATATTTAAAACAAAAAAATCAATTGCAGAAAATCTTCAAAAATACGATCAGAAAGCAAAACAAATTTAAGAACTATGAAGTGGGCCCTGGCTGGTGTAGCTCAGTGGATTGAGCGCGGGCTGGGAACCAGAGGGTCCCGGTTCAATTCCCAGTCAGGGCACATGTCTGGGTTGCGGGCCAGGTCCCCAGTGAGGGCCATGTGAGAGGCAACCATACATTGCTGTTTCTCTCCCTCTCTGTCTCCCTGCCTTCCCCTCTAAAATAAATAAATAAAATCTTTAAAAAAAAAAAAAAGAACTATGAAGTGGGTTTTTTTAAATAGATTAAAACTGTTACAGAGCAGCCCTGACCAGTGTGGCTCAGGTGGTTGGGCATTGTCCCACAAAGCAAAAAGTCACCAGTTCTATTCCTGATTAAGTCTATTTGGGTTCAGCCCCTGGTCAGGGCACCTATAAGAGGCAACTGATTGATGTTTCCCTCTCACATCAACGTTTCTCTCCCTCACTTTCTCCATCCTTTCCCCTCTCTCTGAAAATAAAAATGAATACAACCTTTTAAAAATATTACAGGCACTTCTGGCAAGATGGCGGCATAGGTGAATGCGCCGTGCCGCCTCACACAACCAAACAAGGAAAAAACCAGAAATTTACCCAACCAAAAACAGCCAGATCTGACAGAAAATCAAATTGAGAGGAAGTCCGACAACCACGGAATTAAAGAAGATTCATTCATCCAGTCTGGTGAGCCGGAAGGAGCAGGGTGGAGGGAGAGCGCTAGGCGACCCCGCAGCGAGCTGGTGAGCAGACAGCAAGACCCAAGACCGCGGCGAGCTGGTGAGCAGACAGCAGGACTGCAGCGAGCTGGTGAGCAGACCGCAGGACCTCGGTTGGAGGGGCGGTTCCCGCAGGGCTGCAGCACACGGAGATGGGAGTGCCTGTGCTAAGCGCAGCCAGTGCCTAGCTCATCTGGACCCAGCGGGGCCGAGACTGGTGGACCAGGCAGGTCCACATTCACAGGCAGACTGACTGGGAGAGAAAGCAGGGCACAACGCATCTGCGCAGATTGAGAGCACCTGTGGGGGTGGAGTCCATGGTGGGAGGAACTACCAGCCTCACAGGAAAGTTCACTGGGAAGACCCACGGGGGATTGGAGCTCTGCAGCCCGTCCACCGACCCCGGAGCGACCCCCAGAGCCAGCGTAGAGGGACTCGAATTGCTTGCAGGAGGCGGTGTGGGTGCGGGGAGCAGGCGCCATTGTGCTCTCAGGTCCCGCCCCCACAGGCTACATCACAACACAGCGACCGTGAGTTTCCCTGCCCAGGTGAACCCCAAGGCTCCGCCCTCCTTACAGTAACGGGCTCACCGAGGGAAAAAAAATGGCCCAAAGAAAGGAACAGATCAAAGCTCCAGGACTAACCGACCAAGAGATAGCCAACCTATCAGATGCACAGTTTAAAACCCTAGTAATCAGGATGCTCACAGAATTCGACGAAAAATTATCAAAATTGCTTGAACAAATGAGGAGAAATCTGCAGGGAACCAATAGGAATAAGAAGGAAACTGGGACTCAAATCAACGGAGTGGACCAGCAGAAAGAAAAAAACATCCAACCAGAAAAGAATGAAGAAACAAGAATTCAAAAAACATAGGAGGGGCTTAGAAACCTCCAGGACATCTGTAAACATCCCAACATAAGGATCATAGGGCTGCCAGAAGGAGAAGAAGAAATCCAAGGAGTTGAAAACTTATTTGAACACATAATGATGGAGAATTTCCTGAAGCTGGTGAAGGAAATAGACTTTCGGGAAAGCCAGGAAGCTCAGAGAGTCCCAAAGAGGTTGGACCCAAAGAGGAACACACCAAGACACATCATAATTACATTACCCAAGATCAAAAATAAGGAAAGGGGCCCTATCCCATAAAATAAGGGTAAGGTCGCGTAGCCCCAGATTCTTTTCCTGCGTGTCTTTGTGAGAGATTTATTCACGCATTAAATTGTGGTTGACATGGATTCTGCTGGCCAGAAATCCGCCAACATCTGGCGCCCTGAAACAGGGACCCGATGAGCCTCGAGCTGACTGGCCGCAACCAATATACCAACTTCGGGGAGGAACGCGTGCATTTGTCCAGGTGATACATTAAAACCTGGAGTTGAAAAGAGAACAGAGCTAGGCCCAGAAAAGGGTCAGCCCTAAAAACAGAGACAGCGACAAAAAATCAGCTTCACTACTCCAGAGAACTTGAAAGATCAATTTAAGAAACAGAGGCTAGCAAGAAGAGTCTCACAAACAATGGGAAGACAAAGAAACAATTCCAAAATGACAGGAAAGGAGGAAGCCACAGAAAGAATGATAAACGAAACAGAGGCAAGCCAACTATCAGATAGTGAGTTCAAAGCATTGGTTATCAGGAAGTTCAAGAAGCTTGATGAGCTTGCAGAGAATTTTGAGAAACTACAGGGAAACTATAATGAACTCACTGCAAACTAAGTCAACATGAAAAAGGAAATAGAAACTATCCACAAGGGCCAAGAGGAAATGAAGAATACAACATCTGAACTGAAGGATACAATAGAAGGAATCAAAAGCAGGCTCGATTAAGCAGAGGATCGGATCAACGAGCTGGAAGACAAGGTAGAAAAAAACATCCAAAAAGAGCAGGAACAGGAAAAGAGAATCAGAAAGAATGAAGAGGTATTAAGGGAAATGCAGGACAACATGAAACGTAACAATATTCGTATTATAGGGATACCAGAAGGAGAGGAAGAGCAGCAAGGGATGGAAAACCTGTTCGAAAAAATAATGATGGAAAACTTCCCTAATCTGATGAGAGAAAAAGCCACACAAATCCAGGAAATACAGAGAGTCCCATTCAAAAGGAACTCTAACAGGCCCACTTCAA
>PVJI01017353.1:0-35884 GCA_004026765.1 Micronycteris hirsuta
GAGAGCAGATGTTCTGGAAGACGGCTCCAGACCAGGGCCGGGCCGGACGGCCGAGGCGGTGAAAGGGTTCTGAGGCTGTGAAGATGACCGTGACACTGGGGGCCGAAAGCCAGGGCTGGCGCCCTTGTTTCTCACCAGAAAGCTCCCCCAGCCACCCCCCGCTCCCGGTCCCCTGTCCAACTGTGTCAGCAGCAGCTCCCAGGGCTGGATCCCAGGGCCGCCGTCTCCAGCCCTGACTCAGCTCCTGGGTGTGAGCGAAAGGCAGGCAGAAGGGTCACAGGCCTGGCCGGGCAGAGCCTCCAGGAACTGACGGGGAGAGCCCAGGAGGACTGAGGAGATGGGTGGACAGACAGTCTCCCTGAGCTAGCGGGGCCCCGACTGGCCAGAGCTTTTCCAAGCAGACACTGAGCATCCATCCCTATTCATTGGCTTGTTCGGCAAACACTGGCTACGCACCTAGGATGCGTCTTTCATGTGTTTATTCAATAGTTACTTACTAAGTGCTACTATGTATCGTTTCTGTTCATTCATTCACAAACTCTGTATCAGGAGCCTGCTGCATGCAGAGCGGCAATCCTGGTGGCTCCCACCCACCTGGAAAGCTCAGCCCAATGGTGGACCCAAGGAGACACCACCCAAGTGCGCCTCGAGGGGTAGAGGGCGTGATGGCAGGGGACACGGAAAATACAGTCACGACAAGTGCTGAGTGGGGGCAGGGCCAGCAGGCCTCCACCTATGGCCGACGGGAGCCACGAGGCTCTGAATGGGGGACACTCAGTCAGGGGGCCGCTCGCTTCGAGCCCAACCTGACAGCAGGTGAGGGGTACGGGGTGGGGGGCAGGATGGACTGCAGAAGACCAGGGAGGGGGTGCAGCCTCTGCGCCACACACGGGGGGTTCAGATATGACTAAGACACAGACCGTGTCCACTGGAGTCCATGGGCCACCCACAACCACGGGCCAGCGAGCTGCTGGCTGCCATCCCGAGTGACCAGCACCTCATGGGACAAGCTGGTTGTTGAAATGTGACTCTTATTCCTGCTTTATCTGGCAAACAGTTTTCTGAAATTGCAAAGAACATTAAAGGGGAAAGTGATTTTTTTTTTTGGTTCATTCTTTCATTCAAAAAATATTTACGAAAAGCACCTCCTAAGAGCCAGGTGCCGTGCGTTCCAATGTTTAAGGGCTTTTAGGGCAAAGTCAGACCCCACAGGCCTCCGTGGGCCTGTCACTCACAACATGTGTGCTGCACATGGGTAGCTGAGCCCCGAGCTCACCCACGTCCAGAGCGGCACCTCCCATGTGGGGGGCTGTACCGTGGGCTACATGGGGGACGCCGCACACCTGCCACCGTCCACGTGCGAGCGTGAGCCTTGCAAACAAGGGCCAGATGCCTGACAACGTGGGACTGCAGATGACCGGGGCTCTGCACAGGGACGTCCCATCCCAGGGATGTCCCGTGCTCTGTGACCACAGGAAGTCACCTGACCTCTCAGAGCCTCTCCTGATGGGAGACAAAAGCAGATCTGGTGGAGGGGACACTGGAGCGAGCCACAGGGCGTGGGAAGGGCTTCCACGGGCGGAGCGAGCGGCGTGGGGTGAAGTTGCTCTAGACGGAAGGCCAGCATTGCCTGAGAATGGGCGACGGCACCTGGAAGCAGCAAACCACCTGGTCGGCCAGAGCCCAGGGTGGGAACCAGAGGGTCAAAAGGTCAGTGAACAGGCCAGCCATGCGCAAGGCGGGGCGGGGGGGGCATCAGATGGCAGAACGCAGCGGTGGGCTGTGTTCTGCGGGCAGCAAGGAGCCACCAGAGTCTCACAGTGGAGAAACGCTTCCACAGCACGGACGGTGGCCCAGGAGCTGGCAGAGCAACAGGGGTGAAACCGCGGATGGAGGTGGGGGCAGACAGGGAGCCCCCCCAACAAAGGGTGCTGGGAGGGCATCCGGCCCGGGAGGGATGGAGAGGAGGGCCCAGGCAGAGCGGCGGGTGAGCTGGGCCCATCTCTGTGGTCCTCGCTCCCGTGGGACGGAGCACGGCCCACGCACGCGACCAGGCTTAGCCTGACTGAGCTCCTGCCCGTTGAGATGGATGTAAAGAAGCCTGGTGCGTAGTAGGCTCTTCGTAAGGGGGGTAGGGAGAGAGGGAAGGGGTGGATGGGCGGACTGGCGGTGAAATGGACGAGTGCACGGCTCGGGGGGTGGGTAAGCAGATGGCAGACGGGTGAGTGAGGGCCACTTGAGCATCTGGACGGATGCACGGACTCACGGACAGATGGGTGAGCGCGGGATGGATGAACTGGAGGCAGGTACGAGCAAGCAGCAGAAAGAAGAGACTGGCTGGCTGGATAGATGGGGGAACACACGGGGCTGGGGGGAGGCGGCGGCTGTGCGTGTTGGCAATAACTCCCAGCAGAACGTGACTAGAGAATGCCAGGAGACGCCAGGCAGGTAAATATATTCTGGGCAGAGAAACGGTTGGGCCTCTCCGTGACTTCCCTCATCACTTCCAACTGAAACCTTTTCCCAGCCAGCCTCACCCCCCAGCATCCAGAAAGAGAGTCTAACAGAAAGACCTGGAATCCGGAGAGCTGGCCAAGGACTAATTCCAGTCTTGCTCGGATTTGCTGTGTGGCCTTAGACATGCTGCTCACCCTCTCTGGGCTTCTCTTTGCCTTCTGTACAATGATGGACTAGGACAACATCTTAGCCATCTCTAAGGTCCATCTGCAAGCTGAGCCCCCTTGCCAGGTGACCTTTAAGGACAGTGGCTGTGTGACTTTATCAAGCATCAGACGCAGCTGGAGGCCCCGTTAGAACCCAGGCCAGCGGTCCTTGCCCCCTGCCCCCACCACAAGTTTCCAATCCATGGGTCTGAGTGAGGCGGAGAACTGTGTTTCTCACAGGTTTACAGGTAATGCCAATGTTGCTGGGAACCCACCAGGACAGCCACCGATCTGGGTGAAACCCAGGTGGTGTCCCCATGTGGGGGGTGGGTCACTCCGACCCACGCGGGGGCCTCCCAGAGCCACAGCCCCCTCCGATCACCTGGCGGCAACCTCGGACATGGGTGGTGGTCCTCGGCCCCACACCACACCCGCCGCGGGCCCTGTGCCCACCTCCCCCCCGCCACGCGCTCCCCGCCTGCTTTCTTTCTTCGGGAGCCTTCTGCTGCCCTCGGAACAGCTGTGGGCTTAATTATCAAAATAACATTTTAATAGTCTCATAACTGAACTCCCTGCAAAACATGCCAGCAGAGGAGGCGGGAAGGATTCTTTTTAGCACCTCTTCCTGCCCGACTTGCTAATCGGAGACATTTAAGCTGCCAGGAGGCCCAGGAGCCCGGCCCTGCCCACGGAGCGCCTCCTCCAGCCCCGCTCGGCTGCGGCTCCCCCACCAGGAGCACCCGGGCCCGGGCCTCAGCCAGGGGCCTTCGCGTGGGCCCCGACACCCCTCCTTCGGACAGGAACGGCCACTCGCTCCCGCCAGCGGTCATCACTCAGAAAGGGGGATTTGCTAAGAGAACTTAGGCAATTCATTTGCAATCACCAGGGGTTTTCCTTGCTTTTCACACTTCTTTTTTTTTTTTTTTTTGTAATTAAAAAAAAAAAATCGCTACCACCAACACTAACTCTGGCTCCTCTTTCCCCACTCGGCCACGTAATAACACTGCAGGGAGTCCTAGTGGGTGGCTGGCACCTGAGTTGAGCCCCACTGACAAGCCCAGAGCAAAATCAGCTGCTCGGGTCTGGGGTCTTCCCACCCACTCAGCGCAGCTGGGCGCCCGCTCCCTCCGAAAGCCGGCAACACCGCATCCACGCGGCGCTCCCCATGCCCAGCTGTGTGCCAAGGACGGAACACAGGTTCCCTGTGGTTACACCTCATCCTCCTTCAGCAGCCCAAGGAGTGAGGCCCAACTGCTTTACCCAGGAGGGACGTTGAGGCCACACACCCCAGGTGTCGGTGGCATCGGGGGCACTGGGATGAGACACTGGGTGGCTGTGTCTGTAGCAGAGGTGCTATCCAACCTTCCTTGGTAGCATCTCCTACACCGGCGCTTCCCAAACTCAACAGTTTATGCATCACCTGGGCTCCGTGTAAAAGACAGATTCTGGTCCCACAGGACCAGGGAGCCCGGGGTTTCTGTCTTTCTAGCGCAGGCCGGGGTGATGCAGCCGTTGCGGGTCCCGGGGCCACACCTGGAGGAGCGAGGCTCGAGGGGGCCTAGGCCAGCCCCGCACAGGTGGGGCCGAGAGACCAGGTGAGGCCCAAAAGTGCTGGGCTTCCGCCTGCAGCTCCATCGCTGGTGGGTGGCCCTGGTTCTCTCTGGGCCCTCCCAGTGCCACCCCAACTTCCAGGAGAGAGACAGAGGAAACTATTCCAGGGGCTGATACTCTCATCCAGCCCTGTTCTCAAACTCCACGCCCAGCCATGGCACGCGAGCCGCCTCGGCTCTCCAGAGGAAACTGTCCCTCAGCACAGCCCCTGCCTCCCCTGAGCTCCTCCACGCACCCAGACAGGCACTGTGGGGGCACGCCTGGGGTGTGGCCCTGTCCCCAGGCGCCTGACTGGTGGGTAACGAAGAGCTTCTGTCTAAGGCAGCACGTGGCCCAGGTGGGCTTGTGGTGAGTGGGGACTGGGGGACGCACAGGCAAGAGCAGAAGCTGGGGGGAGGGGTCGGCATGGTCACCCTGAGCCCCGAGGAAGTCGAGCCCACTTATATCAACCCAAACGCCACTCGACTTCCCACGACTAAAAAAAGCAGGCCCTCATGCCACCCCTGCACATCGGCTGGGGATAGGCCCTCTCTCTCCGCCATGGGGACACAGCACCCATCAAGCCTTGGGAACGGAAATCGGGCCTGCAGCCCCTGCCTGCACTCCCCCTTCAGCAAGCCCAGTCCCGCTGGAGGGTCCCAGAGGCCACGCCTCGCTGGCCACAGCCCTTCCCTTGTGGAGTCCGAGCCCCGAATCCAGGTCCTGCCCCTGCCCTGCCAAGCCCTGTGGCCTGGGGCACGGCAACTTCTCCAGCAATGTGGACGTAAACGCACGTGACTGGCACAGAGCAGACACTATGCTGTGTGTGTGTGTGTATATATTTTATACACACATATTCTCTCCTATAGATATTCTGCATGGAAGTCAAGGTCCTTTGCCCTTTCAAATGTATTCTAATACTACTCTGCTCCCCAAGTGCTTCCCTAGCACAGGCTCAGCGCGGCCTGGGGAGAGTGGCACAGATTAGAAGACATACAAGTCCCTGGTCTCTGGGAAGACGTGCCAGGCGCATGTGATGTCACGAGAGACGGTGACAGACGACACCGCGGCAGGGACTAGAGGCCGAACCACCCTGGGCGGGCGAGGAGCAACCCGGGGGGCAGGCCAGTGGGGAAGGCCCCCCGCGGGAGGGGCCCTGGGAGTCTCCAGGGGGGAGGTCTGTAAGAGAGAACAACCACCCGGCGACAGTGACATCGGCTCCGCCCACTCATCGCCGCTCCGTGGGAACGCGGGCCGAAGCAGGGCCTTCCCCAGCCCTTCCGCTCCCACGTGCGCCTGAGGGGAGCGCACCTTCTCGCCCCACTTCCCAGGAGGAAACGCACACAAAGCATCTGTGACTTGCCTGCGGTCACCCACTCGCAGGCAGCAGGACTGAGACGTGAACCCACACCCTCACTGCCTGGCTCCACGGAGCTGAGGACGCCTCGAGGCCAGCAGGGAGCCGGGATCCCCCAAACATGGAGAGAGGGAGGGCTGGAGCAGGCAGGGAGTGAAGGGGGCCTGGGGACACGCTGGAAGGGCAATGGCAGGGCCGTCCGATGGCTGCAGGCCTGGCCGGGACCCCAAAGTGACTCAGGGGCTGGCAGGACGCCTTGTCGGCTGCCCCAGCAGCGCAGGGCCCTGCCGATGGCCCCCCCGTCCGTCTGCCACCCAAGCCATAGCAACGTCTCCGGTTTCTGGGGACCCAGCTCCCAGCTGCCCAGCACCAACTCGGCTTCCGAAACCGCTCCCACGTGGCGGGAAAGGTCGGAGTCTGCTGGGCCTGAATGGAAGCTGGACACACGCATAGTGGTGCTGGGGGGGCGGGGACAGCAGGAGGGGACAGGGCCCAGCGCCTGCATTAGGGGGGAATGCTGAAGCTCGGGGAGCTTTGGGACAACAGGGACTGCAGAGATGGAGTGACAGAATTCCCAAATCCTCGCCTATCGAGGCAGAAAGCGGCCAGGCCACTGTCCGTGGCCTTGGAAGCCACCCAGTGGCTCCAGTCCCAGCAAGCACTGCCGCCCCCCCCTCCCCCGGAGACAGGACAGGAATCAGGGTCATTGTGGGCAGTGGTGGCCCACCCGGGACCCCCTCCCCGCCCCGGAGGCAACCCCCAGCCCCCCTGCAGCCCCCGTGGGCCTTCCCGGCTGCTGGTGCAGGCTGGCAAAGGGCCTCTTCCGTTTGTTCAGGACTGTCTTCATTTCCTCCACCTCCTCACCATGGCACTTTCCAGAAGAGGATATTAAGGCATGAGAAACCGAGGGCTTTCGGGGTTTTTAGTCTCTGCTCCAGGGAGAAACAGACACTCGTCCCTGCCTGAAATTGCTTCACTCCGCGAGCCTGTGGGCCGCGGGGGCCCTCCCACCACAGATGAGCAGAAAATAGAGTTTGTTTCGCCAGCCCTTTGCAACCCCCCCGGCCGCCCCTTCTCGCACCTCTCTGCCTGGCGCACGGCTGGAGGCTGGCGGCTCCGGGCTGCCTGGTGCCCAGCAGCGGGGCAGGGGCCCCCGCTGCACGCACGCGGCCCTGCCTCCCACGCCCCCAGCCAGGTGGCCTTCAAATAACCCTGGACCGAGGCCCAGCTCGGGGAAGCAGACCCGAGGACCTTTGTTCCCTGAAATATTCAGGTTTCCAGGTCATTCTCTGGCTGTGCCAGGAAGGCGGTGTGCTCTTGGCTCCAACAGAACGCGCCGGTGTTGAAATATTCATCTGGTTTGGGTTGGGACTACGGGGGCAGCACATGGATGTTGTGCGTGTGTGAGCGGGTGGGGGGTTCAGAGAAACAAAACCATTGTTTCCCCCTCTTCCTCTACACCCCAGCCCACCGCAGGGCCCAGAGGTCCCACCCTGATCCGGCAACACGGATTTGGACCCCTTGGCTTCCAGGGAGGCAGGGAGTGGGAGACACAGGCCGACGGAGGCCCGGAGGTGTGCCCCTCCCCGGGGAAGGGGCGAGGCAGATGTGCTCATGGACATTAATGCAGCCCACACAGCCGGGCCCCGGGGTTCTTCTGACCAAGCAATCCCCGACCCCTCCGGCCCAGCACCCCACCCAGCATCGGCAAAAGCCTGCCCACCTTCCGGCAGGCGTGTGCCCATGCCCGCTGACCAGGCCGGCGCCAGGGAGGACCCCCTTGGACCAAGTGGACCAGGCTGGGGTCCTCGGGATGCTTTAATTATCAGCCAACCCCCCTCTTTCCCTCCGCTCCCAAGTCCCCATCACGGAAACCTGTCAAGCGCCCACCCCGAGGACCGGGACAATCAGCTACCTACTGGCCCTGGTCTTTAACTAAGGGCTGGCGCTCAATTACACCGCAGCCTTGGGGATCGCGGAGCGGTGGCGAGAGGAAGGGCTGAGCTCAGCTCCCGTCCCTGGAGCAGGGGAACCGAGGCTGGAGAACGAGAACGGTGACACGGGGCGGTGGGGGGAGGCGGGGAACCTGGCCGGTCCCTGCTCATCCTCCCTTGGGGAGCTGCCGTGAAGGGCCCCACACCGTCAGGGGGAAGCAGACAGATATCCTGGGTGGTCAGTCCTAGGAGGCTAAAGGGCCGCCCCCAGGGGAGGGCATGGTGGGGTGGGGCGGGGGAGACCCAGGTAGAGGCCGACCAGCTGTGGGAACTTGGCGGCACGAGTGACTCGGCCGCACAGCTTCCTGTCCGGCACGCCCTTCGCCAGCGGGTTTGGCTGTCTCCCCTCCCGATGTGCCCTGCATCCGCCCCATCCGCAGCCACGGCCGGCATCTCCGGCCAGAACACCAGCAGCGGCTGCTCGCTGGGGCCTGGGCTTGCCCCCCCGCCCCCACCAGGCCGCCGGAGCAGCCCTTCCACAAGCTGGAGGTAGGAAGGTGTCACTTGAGACATCAGCCCGGCGCTGGCTTCTCCCGGCACAAACGAAACTCAGGTTGTGGGACGCACCCCGCAAGGCACGGCAGTGCCCAGACTCTCTCACTGCATCGGAGCCACAGTCCCGGTCACTTGTCACACCGGTGGTCCCTCGCCACCCCCCGGCAGGCCCCTCCTCCCCAGGCATCTCCAGACACTGAGCTTCTGCTCTGTCCCAGTCTCCTCACCGGTTCACTTGTTTCCTCCTTCAAACCTCAGCTCACCCAACATCCCCAGCCCCTGTGTTCTCCATCCCTCTGACCATGTCTCCGCCTATAATTGCATGTTGGCTGCTTTCCCTGCTCAGCCTCGGCTCTGCCTTCTAGACACTCAGCTGCACGGACACAGAAAAGCACATGTCTTCACTCACCAGTGCCCAGCACAGTGCCTGGAGCAGGCAGTCTCTCCACAGCAGTTGTCAAAGGAATTAAAGACCACGCAGCTGCCAGTTAGCTCACAGCAGAACTTCCCCATAGTCAGAGGCCTCTACACACTCAAGTCGGGCAGCGGCCATACTCCCCCGGCCTGCGGTGAACACCAGCTTCCCTGTGCCATCTTGATCCCTGATCACGTCTGCATTCAGGTAGTTAAGAGGCCAGAGAAACCAGCCTTGCACGCTGTCCCCCAAAGCAGCGCCCCTCCACCCCAGAGGTCCCGTGTGGGAGGGTAGAAAAGTTTCATTTTCATAAAAGCCTAAAATCTCGCTTCCACTGAGCAGGCTGCGGAGAGCACGCTCGGGAGAGCCTCGGGGCGACTCGGATCCTGAGAGTGTGGGAACACAGGCCGTGACCAGGATACGGGAGTCCCAGGGACCGGCCAGGAGGAGGGCCCGCGGCCTGGCCAGCCCACGCACGCTCAGGGAAACATTATAACAATGAACGGGTCGTACCACTGCCCCACCCACAGCCGCGCTCCTTGAGAACCGCGGACAAAAACACACACACACTCAGAAGAAGGGGTAAGCGGGGGGGGGGGGGGCTCCTCCTGCCCCGCCCACGTGGGCTTCCCCGTCCCTCCAAAGCGCTCAGGAGAACATCACACATTTGTACCGTCTCCTCTCTCTTCCACGGCTGATTAAGCAGTTGGGAGCAGAGAGTTGACCGTGGAAAAAGCAAACAGTTCCGTGCCATCCGAGGTAAACATTACCTTAGGAAGGGAAGCCGAGGCGCGCAGCCCGTTGCCAGGAGGGATCGCTATTATAATACTTAAAATAACATTTATAACACTTACTGAAATTACACGGATGCGGTCTGCAGAGACGCAGAAATGAAATCAGCTCAATGTGTTTTTATAAGAATCCCGAAATCTCTGTCCCCGGGAGGAACGTTCTAGGCATTAACGGTTTTTGCCGGGCCTCCATGACTGGTAAAATTTGAATACTGTTTCTGAGGTGAGAGCTCTAATCATCTTTGAACTCCTCCCAACACATTTTCTCTGTAAAAAAAAATTGTAGTTAAAAATTTAGTTTGATGGAATGATATTTAAGTGCTTTTCCTCATCTGACTCCCTGAAAACGCCCCAGAGGGTCTCCCTGTAATTTGTTCAAACGAAATAATATTTTCGTTTCCCCGTTTCTCTTTGTTGTCTCGTGTGATGAAAAGTAACATTTCTTTTCTTTCAATCCTATTAAGCGAGGCTCGCGGACTGCCAGCCACTCAATCCAAATGCGATCTGGCAGACAGGCACACGGCTTAAAGCACAGGGCCTGCCAAGCTAGGTTTCCATCAGGAGCTGACATGTCGCCGGGCAGGCGGCTCCCCGCGGCATTTTCCGAGCAGTAACTGGGGTTTCCAGCAAGCTGGTGGGTTTTTCCCTTCTCTCTCTCTTTCAGAGGCCACGCTGGGACCCCTTGGCTTAAACGCTTGGTCATTTGCACACGGTGTATACCTTCCCTGTTGCAACCCGCCACGCACACGTGGTCCCAAGTCCATCGACACCCACGCTCAGCTGGGGAGGCAGGAAACTGGCCCGTTCTCCGACTGCTGGGCCGGCCCTCTGGCGCGGGTCCCTCCGGGCAGAAGGGCCATGCGGTCCTGGTCCATTCTCCACCTTGGCCCACTGAGTCTCCTTTATTCTTCCTGCCTCCACTCTACACAACTTCCCTCCACATCGCTATTATCAACAAACTGACAAACTTCACCTCCCCAACTCCGACACGCTCTTCAAAACCCGCTAGCGAATGTCACCTCCTCCCTGAAGCCTTCCACCCTCTCGTCGCACTTTGCAAATGCTTCAACTCCATCCAGAGAGATGCAAGTAAATACATGACGGTGCGGCCGGGCAATAAAACATTATGCACACTTTTCTGTTTTAACAGAGCAAAACCGATGGATTGACCAGGAAAGATGTCCAGGGCACGATGCCCAGTGTGAAGTGAGCAAGAATAACAGAATAACAAATATAATTGACCCCATTTAAATAATATACGTGTATATGCCCAGAAAATTCTTGGAGGACACAGAAAACTCAGTTAAGAGTGGCCAGTGCCTTCTGGGGAGTAGAAATTCGGGGAGGAGCCGAGAGAAAGGAACAAGGAATACCCCGCGGTGTGATTTCGATCTTCCCTCTGGGAGCAGAGATTACTTTTCTGGTTGAAGAACGATTGTCTTTGTTAATGGTGACGACTTGGTGCCATTGCGAATTTCTATGTTGAACGCACTGACATGAACGCCAGCCCAGAACCGATCACCATCACTAATTATCCGCCTCGCGCAACTTTCTGAGAGATCCACCCACACTCCCCGCCTAGTGTTATAAGTGCGTGTCCGGGGAACATGGGCAGGATTCATTTGCTGTTCGTGTAGAACAGATGGGCCGCTCCCCGTGTTCTACTCGACACGGACGCGGCGTCCTCTCTCTGGGTCTGGCAGGCCAGACACCGTGGGAAAAGCCAGCCAAGGAGAAGCTCGGTGAGACCCCAGAAGCTGGGCTACTACATCAGGGAACAGCGACGGGGCAGGACCCCAAGGGCCTCACTGGCCGGATGAAAACGGTCATGCCTTTGGGACATCTTGGCCAACCTCAGAGGGGAGGTTTTTCTCATTTTCTCTGCGTCCCCGTCCTTCGGGGAAAGAATACACAGAACAATACAGCCGGGAGCCCTAACATCTGGGTCCTTCAGATCAAGCTGCCGTCTGAGAATGGAAAAAGATGGGGTAATGCCCCTCTTTAATTACACAATCTTTTATTACAAAAGCAGAAGCATGTCATTCTGTAACATAACAATATCACACTCCAGCACTCCATGTGACATTTTAGGGGACATGTTCCAATTAAAACTATAACTTATTACACCCATATTATTACCCTCCCAACCTCACTCAGGCAGGCCTTCCTTCTGCCGGACTCTGTGTATTGTGATTAGCTAATTACGCCCTAAGTAGTGAAAAGAAATCACAACGCCAACGCCATTTCCATTGTGTGTGAAATGTCAATGGATTCAAAACTGTTGGGAAAAAATCTATTTAGGCACAAAGAGATTAAACCTATCAACGTCTGCCGGTGCCGTCATTCTTTTTTCTGACACATGAGCCGCCCACAAAGCGCTCACAGGCTGTGCAAACAGTTCGTCCACAGACAGGGATCAGCGCGCCCTCCACTCGCCGCCCGCCGGCCCGACAGTCGGGGACCCGGGCGTGGGGCCTGCAGCGAGCCTCCGCCCGGGACACCCAGGGGCCCAGCACCGTGCGGCCAGCACTGATGAACGATCGGCAGCGTGACGATGATCACGTTTAGGCTGTTCATCCCGTAGCAAAGTACAGCGACCCTGGAAACAGTGATAGTTGGCCCTGAATTGGAGGACCCGGGAGATCTCTGCTCTCTCACTAAGCTAAAAGAAAATGAAGTTCTTCGACATCACGAACTGGAGGAGTGGGCGGCAGGGAGTGGGGCCCTGAGGTGCTGAGAAGCGTGTCGGGCATGGCTCGGCTTGTGCCCCCAGACCGGCTGGAGGGACCCCGGAGGGTCACAGCCACGGTCTCCCAAGCCTAGGAAGTCCCTTTCTTACAGCCCGGCGCAGGAAGACTCGGAATGAATGCCCACCCTCCCACGTCGTCCGTGGAAACGGGCTGCGATGCCTCCTGCAAGGGGGCAGCCCTTCCGAACGAGGACATGGCCCCCTCCCCAGAGGACCCCCGTCCCTTGCTAGTGAACTGGGCGCACCCCAAGGCCCAGCCACGCCCTCTGAGGGTTGGGGCCTCTTCTACGGCACGACTTCCAAGTGGCCGCCATCTACTGCCGAAGCCTGGAGCGTCCCTGTCTTTGTCCCCAAACTGGGTTTTTCAGGCTTGAAGGGGGCTGCTGCCTTCGGGTTTCTGGAATTTTCTACCAAGTCCATACCGCGTCCTTGCCGGCCCCCTTTGACGGAACTGCTGGGGTACTGGCATTCGTCTGCTCAGCTGCCGTCAAAACCACCCCAGACCAGGGGCTGAAAGAACGGACATCTACTCCCCCAGTTCTGGAAGCTACACGTCCAGGACCACGGTGTCGCAGAGCTGGTGACCCCGAGGCTCCTCTCCTTGGCACAGCCCCCCTTGCTGCGGCATCCTCACATGGCTTTTCCTCTGAGGGCTCCCACGCCTGGGGCCTCTGGGCGTCCATGTTTCCTCTTCTTACAAGGACCTTGGTAAGACCAAGTCAGCGCCCACCCTGATGTCTCCTTTCCACTGACCCTCCTCCTTGAAGACCCTGTCTCCAAATACAGTGACATGCAGTGGTGCTGGGGGTAGGGGCTTTCCTGTAGGAACTGGGGCGTCTCTGTTGTTCCAGGACGAAGGAGCTCATGTCTCACCCATGTCTCCCTCTGAGCAAACGCACCTTCCCCAAGCTCCTCCGGGTGCTGTCGCGCCCTCCCCAAGGCGAGGGGTCAGAAACGGGCATGGAGTTGCAGGGAAGGATGCAACCCCGGCTCTTCCCGCCCCTGCACCACCACCGCCGCCACCACCCCCCTGTCCCAGATCCTCTTTGGGCTGTGGCAGAAGGGACTTGAAGATAACCCCACCCAACCTCCCCCCAGAGCCCCTCAGAGTGGCAAGACCCGAATGGAAGACCCAGTGCAGAAATTACCTGACTGCGTTCAGAAGGTCAAAGCCAGGGGGTGCCTCCAGACCCCAGGCAAAGGGTGGGGGGCCGTCACTCAGGATCTAGGCAATGACCCTGCCTCTCCGTCCCATGCAGGGGCTGCCACTTCCCCTCCCACTCCCAGTTCCCCAGGCCCGAAACCTCACGCCTTCCAGACTGACCCGTGCACCCACCTCCAGCCAGCCATGGACGCACAGCCCTTGGGGACAGGGGGTAAGCATCCGCCGCTTTCTAGTTGTGTGCCTTTTTAAAAACCCGCCCACGTGTGCGATGCAGCCTGCCTCCGGCGCAGAGGGCATGCTTTGCGATCTGAATCGGCAAATTTGTTAACTGACTGTTGAGTCTAATGTTACACCACTATTCTGCCTCTCGTTAGCAACACAAATTACCGGCAATTAGCCGGCTGACTGTTCAAAGGCAGTTCAATTTCATGTATAAAGAGAACTATATAGTGCTTAATGTATCTATCAAATGTAACAGCCCAAACAAAATTAATGATATGAACACAATGAGTGCTTCTGCGGGATAATTACAAGGTGTCCGTGGTGAGACACACGCCACGGGCGCAGGCACCCGATCCAGGAAGTCACCCAAGTTGCCAGGGCTGGCCTGGCTGCATGCAGGGAGCGGCCGCTGTGCAGGGCTCGGCTCGACCCCCCGCCGGTGACAGGGCAGGGCTGGCGGGCCAGCCCGGTGTCGGGCGTGGGGGGCGGGGGTGGGGGCGGGGAGCACGGCCCTGAGGGAGGTGAGACCTGCGGCAAGTCCGTGGGATGCCGCGTACCCATTGTAATGTGGGGACAATGGCGTCTGTGTCCCAGAGCACCTCGCCGGGCGCCTCACCCGGGGCCCGGCCGACTCTGCTGCCATTTCTATCCGTCAGAATTTCCAAGGCGAGGCCGGCAGACCCCTTCCCGCCTGCGCTGCCAGCGGCATAGCACAGCACAATGCAAACCACACTTCGATTTAATTACCGCTTTTCTTCCCCTCCGGTAACTAAACATCTTCCTCCGCTCAGTATCCCTGGAATGGCAGGGCCATTCCCAGTGTAGTGCTCGCGTGGCCATAATTAAATAATTAAGAACGGCCCAAGCCCTTCCAAACACAACAAAGGGCGGCAGCGGCTCCAGACCCACGGCAGGAAGATCGAGCCTCTATCAGCTCCATTTTCCGCTCAACAGCTACGCGAGGCCGCCCCAGCGTTCCCGCTTGCATGCCAGCACACCGATAAATTAAGATATTCCTGGCCGCATCTGCACGAGGGAAATCAGAGCGGTACCTGGTCCCCGCCAGTGTGCCAGCTCGGAGCGGCGGGCGCAGCCCACGCTGGGCGACCAGCTGTCTGTGAACGTGGTGTGTGGATCACAGCTCGGAGCCAGGGGAGCTCTCAGGACGCCTGCGCCAACAGCGCCGCCACCTCTCCACAGGACTGCTCCCTTCACAGCACAGGATGGGAGCCCGCTCCCGCCCCAGCGTCCCGGCTCCGGACCGGGGCCTCCGCACAGGTCCCCGGGGGCCCCCGTGTGCCTGGCTGCCTTTCTGTGCTCGCCGCCTCCCCTGCCCCCGCCCCCAAGTCCTGACTGGCAAGGCCAGCGGCCAGGCACTTTGGTTTCTGAAGCCCCAGCCCCAGCTGCCTGGGAGGACAGGTGACCTCACTCCTGGCGGGTATGACTTGACGGTGACTTGACTGGGCGCAGCGCCCTTAGCGTTGATGGTGACAAGTGGCCCTCGCAGAGGCTTAAACGCCAAGATGATTCCAAAATGCTTCCCACGGGCGCAAACTCGTGGCCACGGAAGAAGGCAAAGACCGATTTTCCCCGGAAGTGGGTGGAGGCTTCTGGCCCCGAGGCCAAGTGCATGTGCGCGTGCATCTTGGGGGCAATACTCAGTGCCGGACATTCTCTGGAAGCCCGAATGCCTCCTCCCCCACAAGGCGCTGGAGACCCTGACAGGACGGGCCCTGGACCGGGTCCCTGGCTTCAGACAGACACAGCGAGGGGTGCAATGCGTCTGGCAGACGCGCAAGGTGTCCAGGCTGCGGCCTCTCTGACAAACAGAAACCCCACGGCTGTGGGCCGGCAGTTGCAGTCTGGCTGGCTGGAAGAGCCAGCTTACCGGCAACGGGGGTGCCAGGAGCGCGTGGGTGGGGCGTGGGGATGGGTGGAAAGAGCGCTGAGACAGGAGACTTTCATACCGGGTGGGGAAGGGGTGACGGCCTCAGGCGTGTTGAGCTAGAAGGCCGCAGGCGGCTAGTGGTGAGGGTGGAATAGGAGAGCAAAGGAAGCCAGGGCTGCAGACCACGGGGCAGGGGGGTTATCAGATATGCACGAGGACGAATGTCCAGGGAGTGGTCGACCGGGCCCGGTGGCCTGAAAGGACTCCTAGTCATTGGCTTCTACAATCAGGGCCCCCGGGTGACCCGGGCAGGAAGCTTTCCAGAGCCGCCCATGCTCTTCAATGTCTCTGAGCTGCTTTGTGCCCACCACCGACAATGACCTGTCTCCGTTCCCGCTAGCGAACTCCTAGTCATCCCTCAGAGGCCCAGCTCCAACACCCCTCCTCTTCGAATCCTCCAGGGGCCACTCTCCAGCCTCACGATCTGCCCCCGCTCACACAGAGCTGGGACAGGCGGCCCCTCCCCAGCCCACTCGTGCTGTGAGCAGTTTGCACATCCATTCATCTACTTCTCCCAACAAATTGGATATTCTGTTGGGGGGGGGCTCCATTTGCCTTGGCTCAGGGTCCCAGCACAAAGCCTGGCAGAGAGCTGGCAGGTGAAGATTAGAAGGCACGAGAGGAAATATATTCCCAGCTTGCCTGCTTCAAGAGGTTGAGCCGGGGGTCGATTCTCCAAACCAGTGGGGTCAGGTACCCAATGGCCATGGGGTCCCTGCATGTGGCACCTGGGGCACTAGGACGAACGGGCGCCCACCCAGGCACACTGAGGCCTCGGCCCAGATGGGTGGCAGCCGTCCTCACACTTGCACACACACACGGGCTGCTGTGCCATCCCCAAAGGACAGAGTTCCTTCAGGGTCCCATGGGCGCCATGCAAAGTAAAAGTTGGGCTCTTCTCCCTGGGCCTCCACCTGGAGAGAAGCTACTGCACACTGCTCTCCACCCTCCTCGGCCTCCCGAGCAGGTGGGACTCCGCCCCAGCCCATCCCCTCAGAGCCAAACGCACTGCCTCCTGCCGGCTGTCCTGTCGGGCCAGCCCCACGCTCTGGTCCTGTCCCCGAGGCCACTGGGTGCTCCGGCGTTCGCTCACCCATTGCTTCTGACATGAGATGCTTGCTGTACCTAGACTTGCCTCCCAAATAGATCGATAGCTTCCAGGGGGCAGAAATGAACGCCACCCCTCACCGTTATCTCCCTTGATCCACAGCCAATACCGAAGCTACTGACGGAAGCACGTCTGATGGACCAGTGCAGCCCTGCCACCGCGGCAGCCATTGCCAATCAAGCGCCTAGCTGATGAATGACTCGCTCTTGAACTTGAGGGCTCCTGAGGGCTCCTGCGTCTCCTCGGTGGCTGCTCTCCATCAGAAATGAAAGGAGGTAGGACATGGAGCCCATTTCTGAAGTTCTCCAGGCCCTCCTCTGTCCACAGCCAAGAGGCCACAGAGAACCAGGAAACAAAGAGGAAAGCCGCCATCCCAACTCTGGGCGTTTCTTCCAAGGCTCCCCGCCACCCCTCTTCCCTCATCACTTTCCTGTCTGCAGCAGCCCCAAGGCCAAGGCCGGAGCGAAGGTGGAATCCAGGCCCTGGAGATGCGCCCTTGGCCAGGCTCCTGGCAGCCCACCCAACCGCAATCAGACAAAGGGAGAAGCCGGAAGGAAGGGGCTCTGACGAAGCCCTTGGCTGCTTCCATATCCATTTATCAACATCCTTTCTTCCTCCTTTGCTACCTGCCCTTCTCGGGGCTACGAAACGTACCTCAAGACCTGATCTGGGTATCACTTTTCAAATGCCCAAATCCCTGCAAAGGTTTAGTGTCTAGCTGTGTGCATTTTGCTCAGTATTAACATGTTCAATGGAGTACTTTGATTTTTTTTTTTTTATCTAGACGCCAGAAGCTGGTGAATATATGCTTCATAGCTTCAGATAAACCTTTTGTTCTTCTGGGGCTGATCAGCTGGTAGAGCAGCGAGAGGAGAAGGGGAGGGGAATTCACAGGGGCTCAGCGGTTTCAAAAAGTCAAATTACCTCTGAGCCATAGCAAGGCTGATAATTTAAATGAAAAAATATATATACAGGCTGCAGCACACAACACCGGCTCTGGTAGGACTTTTAATGAAGCCCCAGTTGTGATGACACCGAAGCAGGGAACGCGACGGTGGGATAATTACTTGGCTCCCACACAGCTGAGTTCCAGAGATGCATTATTAACGGCACATTCCTCGCCATAACGAGAGCTGAGCAGAGAGGTAAGCTCCGCAGACCCGGGCGTCCGCCATTAGCGGCCTGGCGCAAGCACACGTGCGTGCTGCCACAAAAGCGTGCAAAGGTGGTGGAATCCCAGCGACTCCCGGGCTGGGCGGCCTGGCAGAGCAGGGTTGGGGGCGGGGCAGGGGGACCGAGGGAATAGGTATCTATGTTTGGTCCGCACAGACATGGCCAGAGATACCTGTCCCTGCATAGTGTGTTTGGAGTAAAGCAACCTGGGAAATTACGGAGTCAGAACACATCGATTTTCCCGCAACTGATCCAGGAGGCAGCCCTGATGAAGGATTACAGGGGGAAATGTAGCCACGTCATTCTCCTCCGACCTGGCCCTGCTCACATGCAGCCCCGAGCTCCCCTGGCTGGGGCCTTCCGACCTGGGCACGCTGGGCGGCTGGGCTTCTGCAGGCCACGGCCAGGCAGTGCCCCCTGCCCCACCCCGGCCCCATTCCCGAGCCTGGGTGCTCCCTCGGGCCACATTTTCGGGACACGCAGACATCGCCAGCTGCCTCGGAGCCCAAGGGTCTGCTGCAGAGGGGTGAGCCACAGACATGGGAATTCTTGCTCCCAGCTCACCCCAGTTAAAGCCGGGGGCAAAGTCGCTCGTGTCACTGTCACTCAGGGCCACGGGGATCCGACGCTCACCCCACGCAGGGCTCCAGGGTGACTTAGAGGAGACCGGCGGGGGGCCGGCGCCGGCCCTGAGCTTCCCGTGGTCTTCTCCTCAGTCTCCTTCCCCTGGAAGCGTCTGTTTCAAGGTGACCCCGTTTCAAGAGTCGGCCCCAGCGTCCCCCGCCTGCTCAGAGAACCAGGGCCTCCCAGTAATTAACACCCGCACCTGATGAGGTCCAGCTGGCGCGCTGAAGCCATGCCAGCGCAGCCGCCACGCAGCCGCCCTGCCTCCGCGGAGAAGGCGGACGCCACCCACGGAGCAAGGATGCTCCCCAGGACGTGGTTTATAACACTGAAACGCTAAACTCTCCCACAGGGAACTTACACCATGGCGCTCCCGAGGCGGGAACAGCAAGAGGCCACTAAAAATGGCGGTGGAGAGGTGCACGTGTGGCCCGCGAGCCCATCCCCGTCCCCTGCCGAGGGGACAGGTGACAGGGCAGCACGGGCGTTCCAACGCCACGTAGAATGAACACGCGGACGAGAGGGTGCGCAGTGTCTCCAGGCGCAGGAAGGGACAGAAGAGCCTGTACTGTCCGATGTCAGGGCCGCGGTTACTCTGGGGACAAGGAGGGGACACAGGGTGCTGCTCCGGGTGCCGGTGGCCCGGGTCACGACCTGCGCTGACGGCTACGGTGTGAGAAAACTCAGCACTCCCCGTGTTTACGACACGCGTCAAGGACGGTCGTTCTTATTAACAGACGTGTGCCCTTTTCCACCTGGACATCAAACTGCCGTCAAGTGTCCCCCGACTCTGCTTCCGCATGTGTGGACGTGCAGGGCCGGGTGACAAACGCCCGACTGGTACCCAGAGAGCGAGATTAAGGCTGATTTCTCTCTCTTCTTTCTATGTATCAGCATTTTTTTTTCTTGTAAAGAAAATATGTTACGGGAGGTCTTTTTAAAAAGGCTTTTTCCACACAGAAAGGAGCTGCTCACCTTAAATTATAAAGAACGTCGCAACCAATGAGCAAAATGAATGTAACAGCCAAAGAAAGCACGCAAACACAGTTTGGGACCCGTTCCGCCCGAAACTTCTAGGAACACGGAGACGGGGTTCTTCCACATTAAAAACGAGTCACTTTCCGAATGAACTGTTTTTCCCTGGCTTGGTCCATGGGACGTGTAAACCAACACGTAAACAAACAGCTCCCAGCTCGGAGTGGCAGGGCCTGTCACGGTCCCCAGCCCTGTCCAGGAACTAGCCACGCACTTCCATGGGGAAGACAGAGGAGGTTAGCAGGTATTGGAGTAGAGACACCCCGGGGGAAGGAGTCGGTCAACCCCCGCAGATTAGTCCTTTGCCCCAATCCAAACTAATACCCTTAACGAGATTTATTCAGAGCAGAGAAGGCTGTGTGTGCACTGGGTGGAAGGGGGACCCCTGGTGGCGGCCGCCGCCTCTCGGATGCGGTCCGGCAATCCAGCTCCGACCCCAGGCTAACATCAGACAGAACAAAAGCTCTGCTGGGAACAGACCCCACCCCTCATGGGGGAAGCTCGTCCCTGGGTCGTGGCCCTGCTCCTGCTGGGACCTCCGTGGGACCGGTCCTCCAAGAAGTCCCACCCGGAAACCCGGAAAGCTTCTTATGGGCTCCTAGCACCTCCCACAGGTCGGCTCCCAACTCTGCCCTGTGTCCCCATCCAAGTCCCTGGTCCCTCTGTGCTTTGGCTTTTCTGTCAGTAAAGTGGAAAACGCAAGTCTGTGTCCGAGCCTGTTTGCAGGGAGGGGATGGCCTTGGATCTCCTCAGAGCCCTGAGCCTGCACCTGAAGGGAGACCTAGAACTTTGTGGGGGGCTCAGGAGCAGCACTTTCTACCTGGGAACGTGCTCTCTCTCTCCAGGGCCCTGCTGGAGGATGGGGGGAGGCTATTGCAGGACCCAGCCAGGGAGGAGGGCCTCCCCCAGTGCCCCCGGGGGCCCCCAGAGCCGGCTCCCCGTCCCGGCCAGAGAATGGGACAAAACATGTTGTCTTAGACTCCTGGGGATGCGCCAAGCCAGGAGAACAGAGCCCAAACCCAAACCACTAGAAGCACCAGGAAGTGCTTGAAAAGCCCCCCCCCGCCCAGGCTGCCTGCCCCTCAACTGTGGGGTGGCAGGGCTCCGGGCAGGGGGCCTGGTACGGGCCTCCCCCAGCAGGAAAAAGGACGTTCTCTGGATTAAGAGCCCAAAGCAGTGAACTTCCTCTTACTGACTGCTCGGGTGTTCTGAGACCATGGTCCAGTTGTCTCCGTCTTTATTAAAAATTCCACACTTCCCTTCCCTTTGGACCCTCTCCCCGCCGCCTGCTCTCTCCTCCCCTCCTTCGGAGGGTTTGGTGGAAAGAAGGGGCCACACACCTGTGTCAGCCCAGCCAGGCGCCTCTGCTGGGACCCCAAGCCTCAGCAGAGGAGACACCTTGCTCTCTCTCTCAACACACATACACACACGCGCGCTCATGAAAAGAAATACAGAGACCTACACACACAGGTATGCACAAAAACACAGAGAAACAACCCCACAGATCCAAATACACACAAGCAAATAAACATACAAGGTCACCAACACACCCAACACCAAAACACAGCGACAAACGACGGGAACACCTCGGGAGAGCCGGAGGGCAGAATGGGGCTGGTCATCACAAACTGAGAACCGGGGCCAGGCCTGGGGCAGGCTGCCACAGAACTCCTGGGCTGCCTCTTTCCTGTTTGGGCCCTGCCACTCCTCCTCTCCCAGCCATTTTCGGAGGGAGACCCCAACAGGACCCTCCCAATCCAGAACGGGGAGTGGTGGGGGGGGGGGGCTCTCCTGGGCCTCCAACTTCTGGTTTCCCCCCAAAGAAGGACTGACTACACAGAGGCGCAAGAAGTTAGGGGCCCGGGCCCCCCAGGCTCCAGACAGGGCTGATGTGGGGGAACTGAGGCCGGGCCACACCTCTTCGCCGGCTGCTGACAGGGGCCGGGACTGGAAGTCCAGTCTGGACAACCCAGGACCAAGCGGGCCTCCCCGCAGCGCCTGCGCCTGCCGAATCGAAAGGCCACAACGGCACTTCGAGGCATCCTTGCGCCCCCTCCCACCGCTGGCACAGACCCCCTTAGTCCGTCTGACGGGGGCACCGCTCGGCAGCACCAACACCCCCGGTCCACTGGCAGGACTCACATTTAAGGACTCCATTTAAAAACACAATGTCTACCGATACCCCAGCCCACCGATACAGGCCAAGGAAACACTCATGTCTGCACCTAATCAATCCTCAACCGGCACGTTAGGGGACAGACTCAGAAACGGAACCCCTTTTGCTACCCTTGAAATGCCCACCACCACAGCACCAAACTTTTCTGTACCGCGCTCGCTTCCAGGAAAATAAACATATCAACTGTCTTTTGAACCCTCGACAGTATTTTGTCAATATTTTTTTATTACAGCTGAGAATGGGTAAATATTTTATTATAAACCAAAGGCCTAAAATAAACAGTCTGGTAAATAGTTATTACGTTACAAGGAAAAACATCTGTGGAAACCGCCTCCCATGTAATTATTCGTGGTATTTCGCATTAGCGCGCAACGTGAATTTCTTTGGCGCTAATGTTTCACTTGTTCTAAATCTTCCTCCTTGTTGCTATTATTAAAATCTTAAAAAGGTGCCAAATCTTAAATGAAGAAAAAAAAATGATTCGCTAGAAATTATTCATATCACAGTGAGCTGCGACTAAACCTGGCAGGGGTGCCGTATTTTCGGGGAAATTAACATAAAATATACAACTGCAAATTATCCAGGAAATAGCTATGTTCTTTACGGGCGTGCTTTTTACATTCGGAAAAAGAAAAAAGTTCCCCTTCTCCATCCTGCAGAAAAGCCACAGACAGCTCCATTCGGGCGAGTTTTAAGGGGGTAGTGATAGATTTGTCACAGGAGCTGCGAGAAGGAGCTAGCCAACAGCTCAGGGGGGTGGATCAGCCTTAGGTAATTAGCAAAGACTGGGTCAGAAACACAGACACGCGAGAAAAGCAGCCCGCAGCTCCCTGGCCCCGCCATGCCAGAGAATGCATTTCCTCTCCCAGGCCTCAGCTCCGTCTCCTAAACGCGAGAAAAACTGTAACACCATGTAAAATGCAAATCTCGCTGTAAATATTTTATAAAATTGTTGCATGCATCCCAAAAGCTATAGGTCTTAATTGAGAGCAGGCGATTTTTCTAGTCAATATATGGAAATGGAAAATGCTAATTTGTGTTTTTCTCCTTATGAAAAGCCCTGGAGAACAGCAAGCCACAAATGCACTCACTTTAATATTATAAATATAATTTGGCTCCCTCTTTACCAGGCCCACAGCTCCGGCTTTTATCTCCCCGCGGCGGCCGGAGGAGACGCGGAGATTCACTTTCACGGCGTCAGCCCGGGAAGGTGACCTCGGGTGATGGCGGACAGAAGGACGGTGCAGGGGGGGGGGGGGGGGAGGGGGGCCTTAGGCAGAGAGCAGTATGGTCCTGGTCCCACCCCCACCATCCACACCCCCTGGGCACTGGCGGGCAGGCAGGGGGCCACATGCCAGTGGGCACTGCCCAGGGTTCTGTCCCCCCAGGGCCAGGAGCAAGAATGAAGGCCGGCGCTTCAGCTCCAGGGCTCCTCGCTCCCCTGTGGGGCCTGCCCAGGGTCCCTGCTCTATCTGAGGGTCTCAGAGCTCCCGCGGGGTGGGGAGAGACCTCTCTGAGGGCCAGCCCTGGAGCAGCCGTGGTGAATAGCAGGGCTGGCAAGACAGTGAGTTCTGAACGCCTGTTTCCAAACTGCAGATTGAAACAAAAGTCTCTGCCAATGGTCCCCAGAGCCTGCTGCCCCCAGCAAGGGGACCCCTGCCCACTCATGGGCCCGTAGCCCCCCGTCGCAGGGAGCTCCCCACCAGGAACACAGGGACTCGTCCACCCAGGGCGGCACCAGCCCCTTCGCCAGCCACCAGCCACCAGCCACAAGCCCTGGAGATGCGGCCGGTCCGCACCGAGAGGCGCTGTCTGCAAAATACCCATCAGGCTTTGCAGACTTAGTGTGAGAAAAAGAACGCAAAAACAATTCTCGTTCATCACTTTTTCAGTTGATTACATGGTACAATGATAGAATTTTGAATATACGGGGCTAAATAAAAAAAATTTATAGCACGTTTCCTTGTACTCAGTTTCCAACGTGGTGAGAACCATATGTCAAGTCACACATGTGGCTCGAATCATGCTTCCCCGGACAGCGTGCTCTAGACCATGCTCTGGCGGCCGCAGAAAGCCTGCATCCTGTTCACGCCTGCGAGCGCGGCTCTCCAGGCACCGTGGGAGGGCCTTGGCGCTGTCATCCTGGGGCTCTGCAGGTGGCTGGGGCTGGGGCTCTGGGACCCCATGAATCCGGGCATCAGCCGTTCTGAGAAGGCCCTGTGACGCTGACCGCGCCCGGCGTCTCGGAGGCTTTGCCACCACAGTCCTGCAGATGGCAGGTCCTCTGGTCCTGGGCTTGCCCGCCCCTCGGGCAGAAAGAGCTCAAATGCTTGGCCGCCATGGCCCTCTTCCCCCAAACCCTCTCATGCCCCCACATGCAGCTCGGCCCCCTCCGTCCTCCAGGGCCCCCCGAGATTCCTGCCCTCGCTGATGCCCCCCACCCCTGCCCAGAATGCAGGGCAGGGCCTGCTGGGAGAGCCTGTTGATCCCACACTGCTTTCCCAGCCTGTCCACCCGCTTCTGAACCCCTTCCTCCGCTTGTCCTCAAATCGAGGACACTGCAAGGGACGGGGGAGGGAGGGCAAGTCAGGGTCAGGGAGCCAGGATGCGACTCCAGGCCGGGCGCCTTCCCGGCTGCGGGAGCTTGGGAACAGGCTCGAACCTCTCCTCCGCCTCTGTTTCTCAATCTGCCAAATGGGAGCAGTACCACCCACGTTATCCAGTTTTGGGGGAAAGCTGAAATAACGCATGCAAGGCAGCTGGACCCGGCACACACCCCGTCATGCGTAGCTGTTAGCATTTTCCTGTCCTTGTCGTTTTTGTCATTGCAGAGTGGCCCCAAGCCTCCAAGCCAAGGCCTTGGGTGTTTGGGACGTCACCCCTGGGGCAGAGGCCGGGAAGGGGAACAGGTCGCAAAGCCAGAGCAAAGGCCTGGGCGGAGGACGGAGGGGTGCCCCTTGCTGCCGGCAGACCTCTGAGCCGAGGCACGGAGCTGAGCAGAGCACCCACTGCACAGGAAGGCCAGGGCGTGGGCCCATTCCCTCCACATGTCCACGCCCTGCACCCCCGGATGGGTAGGGAGGCTCTGGAGGCCCAGGGCCAGGGCAGTTTGCTGAAGAAACTCACTGCTTTATTTCCAAGCACTTTCGGCCACGAAAATACTGGGCGGGGGGGAGAGGTGGGATGTCGGACTGGATGAACCTATGGACCATCGATGCAGCAACCGTTCTCTACATGGCGCTCCTAGAAGAACAGAAATCGCAGGCGAAACCCTCAGAAGCTGCCATTTCCGTAGGTCAAAACGGGGTGCTCGCCACCTGAGAGCTTTAACACCTGCACGCCGGCGGGGTGAGTGAGCCCTGCCTGGCCTGCACCTTCCTGGGCGCTGGGCTGAGGAACCCCCGCCCCCCATGTGCACACGTGTGCACACACAGACATGCACACACACGCTTGTTTGCTGGGAATTGGCTCCGTGCAGATTAGAAATAAGGAAGCCAGGGTGGGCGGGAGGGAGGGGACCAAGCCTGTCGGCCCCTGCAGTAGTGAACTTCAATACTCCAAGAGAAAGGCTGAGGGCCACGTGGCAGACTTCGAAAATTACGGGAGCGCCCCTTGCCCTGTCCATGGTCCCCCCGGCCGGCCATGCACAGAAGTCCGAGTCCAGGAGACACCAGCCGGTGGAAAAAGAGGCTCCACCCCCTGAGCTCTCCTTGGATGTGGAGCCGAGCCTCAGAGAGGTCATGCACCTGCACTGGGGCACACAGCAGTGCCAGCAGAGTCAGTCATGAACCCCGATCCCGAGGCCCCAGAGCCAAGCCTCATAAACCAGGAGCCCCCAGCCCGCAGGTCGCAGACCAGGACCAGTGCACAGCAGGAGGTGAGCAGCAGACTAGTGAGGGAAGCTTCGCTACTGCCTGAGCTCCATGCTCTGCCCCCCCACCCCCACCATCCATGGAAAAATTGTCTTCCACGATACGGGTCCCTGGTGCCAAAAATGTTGGGGACCGCTGTCATAAATGACACGCAGGATGGCATGCCGGGATCAGGGCTGGGGTCCCGGGGGCCCCGTCGGGCTTGTCTCTCTTTCAGGTCCCTTCACCTCCACCTGTGAGATGGAGACCCTCACCCCGACTTCACGCACTCGCGGGGATGTGGGGAGGGGGAGAGATGAGACACCTATGACATCTGGGTTTGACGCCCAAGTCCTTCCACTCTCCTCGTTCCCACCCCCAAGACCTGCTCGGGGCCGGCTCCGGTCTAGGCACTGGTGTCCAGGCAGGAGCGAGGGAGATGGGGCCCCTGATCCACTCTAGTGGGAAGGAAACAGGACACAGACAAAGGAGGGACCGAGGTGACCACCAATCACAAGAAACACTATGAAGAAATGAAACGGGAGATGGAGCAGAGCGACGAGGTCGAGCAGGGAGCACAGCCCCGGGCAGGTGACCCGCGAATGCGAAGCGGGAGGCAGGGTGGAGGCTGAGGAGGGGCGCCCCGCTAAGGGTGCACAGAGGCCCTCAGAGTGCTCAAGGACAGGAACGGTCAGGCATGGCAGTGGTGGGGGGCCGGGGGTGGGCAGGGATGAGGCTGCGAGCCGGATGAGCCTCGCAGGTGAGGGGGGCGGGCAGGCAGAGCAGCACGGGCACCCTGGAAAATTGTGAGGCCGTGTCTAGTCAAGTTCACCGAGTCCCTTCCCCACGGGCCAGCAGAGTGGGTGCCAGTGGCCCCAGGGACCCCTCCGCAGGTGGCCGTGGCAGCACCCTGCAGGACAGTCCCCAACCAGGAGCCATCAAACACCAGCAACCGTAGACACACAGCCAGTCGGGACACACTGGTTCGGGGGGTGCCACCCAGCCCCAGAGCAACAGCCCCCGCCGCTCCCGCAAGGACGGGCATCCGGAACACGAGCCAGGACGCGGCTGCAGGGCCCGCTCCTGTGCCGTCAGGGAGGGGCCTGCGGGGAGCACCAGGGAAAAGCTGGGGGCGAGGACACGGCCGTGTGCTGACGTGGGTGCTGACAGCGGGGGGGAGGGGACACACACGTCACGTGCATCACACAATATACGTGACATTGGCGCCCTCACATACAGTGTGTAAGTTAGCCCTCAAATGAAAGGGGGCAACGTGGGTGCTGGCCGGGTGGCTCAGCTGGTTACAGCATCATCACCATTCACCAGGGTTGCAGGTTCGATCCCCAGTCGGGGCACTTACAAGAGTCCACCAACGAATGCATCAGTAAGTGGAACAAATCAACAATGTCTCACTTCCTCTTTCTCCTTCCCTCTTCTACTCTCTCTAAAATCAATCAATCAATAAAAATAAAGAAAGCGGGCAACATGGACAGATCTTTCCACACCGGGCAGGCAGCCGAGACCACCACCTGCGGCGGCTCTTGCCCTCGAGTCACGAACGCTCTCTCCGTGAGCCCAGAACGAGTCCGTGAAACCCTGGAGGCAGACACCCCAAAAGCCAAGCCAGCAGAACCAAGCACCCACTGAACCTCAGGCTTCTAAAATCTGGGTCGGGTAGATAAAAAAAATTCCGGGCCACTTCTCAGCCTCAGTTCTCCAAGCTGAGAGGGGACAGGAGAGGCCCCCAGGGCGGTGGGGACAAGGCCCGGCCCTAGAGCCCGAGCAGGAGCTGGGAGCCAGGCCCGTCCCGGGCGGGGAGCTGGCGGGGAGCTGGCCACATTTATTACCCGCCAGCGTGGAGATTGACTGCGGGCCTCCTCTGCCCACACCGAGCCATTAGCTCGTAATGGCCCCGAAGGCTGCGTCCACCACAGACCCGGGCCCGCTCGCCCGGCCCCGGCTCCAAGGGTACTAATGACCACATTGCCGAAATAAATCATCGCCGCTCAGAAGGGGCTCCGGCCGGGCCTGCGGCTTCCAGACTTCATCTCACGAACGTCCCCTTAATGCTCAGCTGCCTGGGCCAGGGAGTCCTCGTGTGGACGCGTCATCTGCGAATTTCTCTGACTCGGTGTTTATAAAAAGAGAGAAGAAGGAAGGAAAATGGGGGCAGGTCAATCTCTGCAACGCCACAGCTGTGCACACGGGTGGGAATGTGGGGGTTGGAGCGACGGTCCGGTGCAAGGTCCCCGCAAGGGTTCAAGGGTCCGGAGCTGGCAGCACCCAGAAGAAGCGGGTGGGTGGTGTGTCCCGCGAACGCAGCTCCCAGGGGACAGATGCTCCGTGAAGAAGGGGTTCCATGACCGCAGGGGGCAATTTGGCACAGTGGTTGAGCACATGGGGTCTGTCGCCAGACCACCTGGGTCCCACCCCGCTCCGAGTCCTTCCTGCTGGCCACATGGCCTTGGGCAAGCGTCCCCCCCTGCTGTGGACCTCCATGTCCCCATCTACACAATGCGGGAACAGGGTCCCCCTCGGTCGGGATGGGGGGTCGATGTGAGAATTAAGTGGGTAAGTGATGTAACAGGGCCTGGCAGGTGCGTGCTGAGGAACTGTTTGTGGTCACCCTCACCACTGTCATCGCCACGAGGGGAACCCTGGAAAGTCCTACAGGAAGAGGCCTGGTGACCGGGTGACGTGCTCACTTAGTCCAACTCAGCGGTTTCGTCATTGGAGTCTCCGGGAAGGAAAATGATTTGCTCGAAGTCACACAGCGCATGGGGTGGGCAGAGGGTGGGCTGGAACCCAGGCCTCCTGGCGCCCGGGCTGCTCCTTCCCGTAAGAGATGTTCACCCCTCAGCCTCAAAAGGCCACATGCTGTGGGCACACGGTCACCCGGGGGCCTGTCTGGGAGCTGGGGGCAGGTACCGCCCCCCAGGGAGCACTTTGGGCCCTGCTGCCCTCGGACCTTGGGAGCTAACGGTGACCCGGGGAACACAGGGCGGCTGCAGACACCCTCCCAGCCTGCCTGCCTTCTCCGAGGGGCAGGAGCCAGGTCTCCTTCTCTGAGACCCCTGTGGGCGCCCCCAGACCTCAGCCCACTCACTTCTCCCTCCTTGGCGGCCCCTCCCAGGCACTCAACCCATCCCTCTGCCTAGCCCGACTCCTCGCTCTACATCCTCGGCACGCGGGGCAGTCTCGAGCCAGCTTTGGCTCTCACACCCAGTTGGAGCTCCATTAGTGTTTGGGTGGGAGTGCACTTCCAGGCTTCCTGTCCTGGACTAGAGAGGCTCTGCTCCAAAGTACTCCACAAAAAGTAGAGGCCCCAAAAATAATAGAGAGAGTGCCGAGAGCCCAGTTCCTCAGTGCCTCTTCCAGGAAGCCCTCCCTGACTTCTCCAGGCCACCTGCTTGAACCCTTCCTGAACACTGGTCTGCCTCTTCCAGGAAGCCTTCCCTGAATACTGTTCTGTCTGACAACCAACCCCTCCTCACCTAACCGCCCTCACCACAGTCCCACTGCCAGACCCTCAGAGGCAGGGTCAACAAGGACTTGTCCGTCATTTCCTCTCCCCTGCAGCATGCAGCACAGAGCTGGGCACGGGGAGGTTATCACAATGGAAGATGCCCAGAACATCTGCAACCCCAGGGGGAGGCTGGGGGGCAGAGAACAGGAGGGGGGTTGTGCAGGACCAGGTGGGCCAGCTGGCAGGTCATGATGCAGGTCCCCAGACTACACGGAGGGCCCGGTGAGGCACAGGTGGGAGCCAGATTGAGCAAAAACTTCCATTCCACCTAATGGGGGGAAGGAGGAGGGGGGCTGGCAGAGGCAAAACCCGCAGCCCCGCCCACGTGCCACCCACCCAGGAAAGCAAGGCCGCCCGCCGGCAGCAGGCCCCGCAGGCTGGGTTTGGGCCCAGCTCCTTCTCGGTGGCCACACTCCCCAGCAGACAGGGATTGCTCTTGCCGATTCGAAACCAGGTCAGAGAAAACGGGCTCTCGTTTCCGGCAGGGGTGAGCGTTCCTCCCGGGAAGGGCTCCGCAAAAGTCTCCAAACCGAGCATGAGAGACAAGTGGGAACCAAGCCTCATTCCCTCGGTGGCCCCGCGGCTGCCAAAATTACTGACAAACTGACCTACAAAGAGAGTTTCTATTTTATGAGCAAACCCCAAAGGTTAACAGCGGAGCCGCCGGCGGGCGAGCGGCACCGAGGAGCGGAAGCGTCCCCAGCAGCGCCTGCACGGAGCCCGGGCACCTCAGTTTCGCAGAGAAACGTGTCCCCGAAACGCCAAGGAGAAAGGGAGGGTGGAAAAGGGAGGTTCCAGAATGCTGGCCAGGGGATCTGGACATGCTGAAGCCAGGCCATTGTCCCAAACGTCTAGATCGGCACCACCGCGGGGTCCGGCGGAGGTGACCGCAGTGTGCCTGGTGTCCTCTGGAGCTCCAACTCGCACAGCCACACCCTACAGACCTGAGTCCCCTGGGTTTCCGCCATGCAGAGAACCCTGCCTCCAAACAGCCCTGGTTTCGTGTATGCGTAACTCTGCGGAAGCGCAGGTACCTGAATTAAGAAGGGACTGAACTTGGTCTCAGACTCCAATGTTGCACCAAGTACAGGGCTGGCCCCCCCTCCGTATTTGAGAGCACCAGGCCCGCCCCAGCGGCGTGGCCACAGAGAGAAGGCATAAGCAATCCATCGGTGAATAATTTACACAAAAGAGTAAGGAAATATCCAGCCTCCATCCACCCCTCGCCATCCAAGTCGTCCAGAAGCAGGCCCTCCTCTGAGGCCAGCCAGGAGCAGGGGCAGGGCAAGGGAAGCCCTGGGGACGGGCAAGGGCACAGCGGTGCCGGAAACCGCCAAGGCGGGAGGCCCTGATGCCAGAAGAAGCTTTTGATAGCAAGGAATCCATTGGAGACGAAAGGCCCTTGGGTTTTTCGCATACCGATGTCAGAGCTGCAAGACAACCTCACGGAATCTGGCAGAGAGTAAGTAGCAAAAAGCAGGTCAGAGAACATACACAGGCAGGCAGGAGACAGGGTCGCCATCGGCAACCCACCAACGGGACACCCAGGTCCTCACCACTGACCCGCAACCCAGACATGCGGCGCCATCCGCCACCGGCACCTCATCAGACCTGGCAGCAGCCAGGGACAGAGCGCCCACCCCTTGTCTCCTGATCCGATCGTGTGTGAGGCGTGAGGACACGGTGCCCTGGGCAGAGTCTTCGGACCGTCCCAGTGAAATCCTACAGGAAACACCGACTTCCGAAGCAGCACAGAGCAGAGCTGCTCTCAACGCCTGTGGCCCTCCCTCCGGGCCTCCCTGCATCCAGGCAGCTGCTGGGAACACCAGGGTTCCTCAAATCGCAGTTTGAGAACCAGTGATTCAGTGGCCTTATTTCCAGTCTCCACCAACGCGATATTATAGTCCTCGGTCCCACGGCGTCTCTGCAGCCACCCTGGGCTTCCACAGGACCTCAGCTCCCTGGGGGGCCAGGGTGACGGTCAGCAGCCCTCCACTCCTGCCGTCTGATGCTGGTCTCCCAGCCTCAAGGCTCAGAAGGTCGCACAGCTGCCCCCGTGCCTGACCACCATCCCCCAAGAGCACCCGGCACCCGCCCCGAAGCTGGTCCCCACAACCACGTCCAAGAACGCAGGGCCCTCTCCCCACAACCGCCCCTGGCTTATCCACCCCACCAGGTCCTGCGGCGGTAAAACCAGAGGGTGAAAGGACAGCGGAAAACAAAGCAAACCCACTCGGGTGGGAGCAGGGATAAGGCATTATGAGTCTGAAAAGAAATAACTTCTCCCGTGGATGCTGCCTGCCTTGACTTGCAGGCTCAGGGCCCACGGCAGCACACCCTTCTCTCCCTGGCCAAGAGATGGGGTGGAGGGCAGAGCGGGGTTCCCAGAGACCGCCCTGGCCCCAGGTCCCAGCTCCCAAGTCCCCGCCGGGCTGCAGGGCCCACCACCGGCAGGTGTGGTATCGACCAGACGCTCCTGAACTTCTCTGAGGACACGAATCGCAGTGGCTGGGGGAGGGGCAGGCTCGCTGAGCATGCAGGCTTCCAGGCCCCTCCCCTGGAAGCCCCACTCAAGAGGCCAGTCTGGGGGCTTCAACTGTTGCATGAACGAGGGGGGCACTGGGGAGAGGCAGCACATGGGCGTGTGCAGGCCTGGTTTGCCTGCGCCCCGGCTTCTGGCCCTCTGTGTGACCTTGGGCAAGTATCTGCCTTTCTGAGCCTCAGCTTCCTGATAAGTAAAATGAAGCCTCCAGCTCTGACCCTTCCTTGGCTTCTACAGAACAGCAAGACCCTCCTAGACCCTGCTCCTAACAGGGCGGGAACTCCAGCTCGCTCCCCCAAAGCAGAGCTGAGCCTGCCCCACCGCCTTCCGCTCCCCAGAGCCGACCCTCATAGACCAGGAAAGAGCGGAGCCTCGGGAGGATCCAGATATTTTTAAATCAGTGAGGCCTCCTCCTGCTCAGCACCAAGCCTGGAGGCCTGCGCGCTGGGGCCAGGTGCCTTCCTGCCGCTGCTCACTTGTTAATAAATGGCCACTGTCACGATCGAGGCCGGCGCGGCGGCTGGAGGAAGGCGCTGCGGCAGGTGGACTGACAGGTGTCCGTCTGGACGAACAGCCCGACACAGGCCGCCTGCTGTGAAACCAAGGACAGATGTGCTAATGACAAAGTTTTCACACCACCTGGTGCCCCAAAAGGGGAGGAAAGATTCCACGAAAGGTGTTTCCTCAACCTCGGCCCGCTCATGGGGTGCTTAGGAAAAACACTGGCAAAACTCTGGGCCAGTGTTGTCAGAACTGCGCGGTGAGGAGGAGCTGGGCTGGCCGGGGCTGACCGGGGCTGACCGGGGCTGGCCGGGCAGAGCGCACCAGGAGTGGGAAGGGGCCAGTTGCTGCGCTCACAGCCGCACCCTGAGCTGCGGTCACAGCAGCCAGAGAGTGTCAGGAAGAGCCAAGCAGACAGAGTCCGAGCGGCAAAAAGAATGTCACCTGACGAAGGGTAAGTATTAGCAAACACTCTGCAAGAAAGCCCCGTCATTTGGCATCAGAATTAGAGCGATATAAAGTCCCCTTCTGGATTCTCTCAGGTGCAGCGAGGAAGCACCAGTACCGCTCATCAACGCCGCGGGAAGGAGAGGCAGCTGGGGGGACCGGCACAGAGGGGCCTGGCCCCAGGGAAGTGAGCAAGAAGAAACACGCCCGGACCCAGGGGAGCTGGCCCACAGCAAGGAAGAGGCACCGCCACGTCATGCACACAGCCAGAGTTCAGGAAACACCTCCCGCAGGCAGGAGCGGGAGAGAAGGCGTAGAAACTACGAGAACAGGTGGGGTTGATGAGCAAACAGTATGAACAACTGATGCGGCAGGGTCCCCACCCCCGAGCATCACCCCTGGCTGTCACCTGGCAGCTGGCCCCTGGTGGACCGACCGGGAGTTATCCTCCTGCTGGATCCCGGGGCAGCCCCAGGGAGCGGGCAGGGGGCTTGGGGCAGAAGCTCTTTGCCGGGAGGCCGGTGACTATTTCACCAGCAAACAGGATACCCTCAACTAGGACAGCGGCACCGGTGCATCCCGCCAGGTATCAGCCCTCTACCAGGTGCCCTGGCCCAGGTGTCGGGAGTCCACGGGACCACGGGGAGGAGCACATGCCAAGCACCGCTTCACTCACCTGGGCGCTGATTCTGAGGGGCAGGGCTCCTGCCGCCCATCCATGGGTCCCAAGCCCCCTGGCAGAGAAGCGGAGAGCGTCTAACTGCACGCAGGCTGCTCGAACCCAAGCGGGGCCCGTGGGGTGGGCTTCCTCGGGAGGTGAAGGCTGCCACCCGGTCACCGGGACAAAGAGCTGAACCGCCCCAGGGAGCGGGAGACAGAGGCGGGAGTAGGAAACCAGACTAGGATGTTGGAGCCGCAGAGAGAATACCTGGAGGCTTCCCAGTGAGAAGTTGAGTCTTTTTTTTTTTTTTTTCCTTCGGTAAAACAGATCTTGAAGGCCCATGCTGAGACCGGTGCAGCCTGTCCTGCAGGCGATGGCTGAGGGGTAAGTATGTGGGCATGTGTACATGTGAGCATGCGTGTGTGTAAGGAGGCTACCCCTTATCAGAAATCCCTTGTGAAAACCTCACTCGGGGAAGTGTCTCTACAGCCCCTGACACGCATGAAGTGCCCTTCGTGGCTCGCTGTGGCCCTGCGTGTGGCGAACAGGCCACGGTGTCAGTGTACGTGGACACAGTCCGGGCCCAGTGTAGACGGGGACTTGGCCTTCTGCACCGTTTAAGGACTCACATTACCAGTAGAAACAATTATTTTTTTCCTAGAGCTGTAGGCCCTTTAACATTTGATGGGGACCCACCCTAACCAAGATTCTAGGGGCAGATTATCAAAACCCAGGTGGCTGCTGGAAGCCGGGTTTGCGTGACATGGTCCCGTGCCTTTCCGCCTGCCCGGAACACCGCAAGGGAGCAGCCCACGGATCCTCCTCCCAGAGCGGGAGGGTGGGCAAGAGGATGCCTGCTTCCCCCCAGGTCCGAGTGAATTCCACATTCGACTGCGAGGTCCAGGGCTGGGTCTGTGTCGACAACGTGCATCGGATGTTTGAAAACACCCTGTCATGGTTTTATCTGCCTCGCCATCTCAGGAACATCCCCATCTTCCTGCCTGCATCCGCGTGCTAGACTCCACTGCAGCTTCCCGAGACCCCGCCCGTGGCCACGAGGGAGGGCGTTTGGAATGATGCCCAGGTGGGGGCCATGGCGTCGGAGAGAGCCGAGCAGGGAGCCAGGACCCTCGGGCGTGCTGGGCAGGAACACGGCTCCTCCCCACGGTGCCGGGGAAGAGCAGCCAGGGGCTGCCACTCTCCCCACCCTCCACCCCAGGAGCAGTCAGGTGTCTCTTCCCGGTGGGGGCCAAACCTGGAGCTCTTCCCACGTCCCTCCAAACTCATTCACGCCACCCAGAACCAGGAAGACCTCGAATGGAATGGAGAAAAACCACCCATCCATGCCAAAGCCGGGACGACAGAGGGGTGAGAACTACCTACCAAGGAATTTCAAGGGGGCCACCAAACTACTCCCACAATCACAACCACGCAAGAAGCAGGTGGAAAAACAGAAAGCCTCAGCAAAGAGAGAACGCTGGTGGAGAGACAGATTTAAAGAAGCACCAAACAGAAACTTCAGAAATGAAAAAAGTAAATAATTCTCTAAAACATCGAGGCTAAGCTCACCAGCAGAAGGGAGGAGGAAGAGGAAAGTGTCGGTGAACTGGAAGGGGGAGCACTAACAATGACCATGGAGAAAAGAGAGAAAGAGAAAGAGAGAGAGAAAAGACCACTAAAGTGGAATTTCCAAAAATGGTCACGTGGCCCGCAGGAAGTGGGGAGAAAGAAAGTGGAAATGTTAGCCAAAGCCAATGGAAAGCAAAATGTAAAACGGCAGGCTTAACCCCAAACATACCATTAATTACACTAAGTGTAAACGGTATAAAAACACAAATTGAAAGAGATTAGCAGGACGGGGTGGGGAGGGGGAGGGGGATATATTCTATCTGTAAGAAACTCCCTCAAAAATGGGACAATGTAGGCAGGTTGGAAGTAAAAAGATGGAATAAGCTGTCGCTGGCAACCATTCATGAAAAACCAAAAGCAAAAGGACTCATAATATTACTCAAAGTGGGATGCGGAGTAAAAAAAGAAATTACCAGAGACACAGGGGCATTACAGGACGGAAAGGGTCAAGCCACCAAGGAAACAATCTTAAATGTGCACGCAACAAGTGACAGCCACAAAACACGGGAAGCCAAGCCAACAGAACCGAAAGGAGGAACAGACATGATCACAATTACAGAGGGACATTCCCGCACCTCTCACTCAACGGTCGATGAATCGACTGAGTGGAAAATCGGCACAAATACAGACGATGCCGACGGCCCCGGCAATCCACAAGACCGAACTGATACCGATTGAACACGTCACCCAAGACAGCAGATACACATTCTGTCCCCAGCGCCCAGAGGATGTTTCCCAATTTGGGCCATGTCAAGGGGCAGACAGAGCAAGTCAAGTCCCACACAGTAAATATCTTCTCCAATCACAACGGAATCAAACTAGAAATTAATAACAGAAAGACAGCAGGAGAGCCTCCAAAGACGAGCAAACTAAACAACACATTTCTTTTTTTTTTTTTAACTATATTTTATTGATTATGCTGTTACAGTTGCCCCATTTCCCCCCTTCACTCCCCCCTCCCCCTTACCCCCCTTTCCCCTCCCTTTAGTTTTGTCCATAGGTCCTACACATAAGTCCTTCTGCTCCTGTACTTCCTATACTGTTCTAACCTCCCCTTGTCTGTTGTCTGCCTCCCATTTATGCTACTTGTTCTGTGCCCCATTCCCACCCTCTCCCCCTACCACTCCCCTGTTGATATTCCTCCATACCTCATATAACTCCCTTCAACATTTCATACAATAAAGGCTGGGTGGTGATGAACTTCTTGAACTTGACCTTATCT
>PVJI01017354.1:0-24197 GCA_004026765.1 Micronycteris hirsuta
TTTTTTTTTTTTTTTTTTTAAGATTTTATTTATTTTTACAGAGAGGGGGAGGGAGGGAGACAGAGAGGGAGAGAAACAGCAATGTATGGTTGCTCCTCACATGGCCCTCACTGGGGACCTGGCCTGCAACCCAGGCATGTGCCCTGACTGGGAATCGAACCGGGACCCTTTGGTTCCCAGCCCACGCTCAATCCACTGAGCTACACCAGGCAGGGCTCATGCTGTTCTTACTTGCCTGCTTCCTTTAAGGGCCAGTTGCAAATTATGAGTAGCTACTAATAATACAATTATGATTTAAACTATCAGAGTAAATCACAGAATATTCAGAAACAAATATTCATATAATTTAGATTTACATATGAAGTGATTTTAGATGTTAATAGCTATGTACAGGAAGATTATTCATTTTTGTATGTACTGTTCAACCAAAGTATTCCAAGTTCACTTGTACTTTAAATATGAATCAAAATAAACTTGGTGAAAATTTTTCAAAAAGTTAAACATTTGTTTCTTCCTTCTAACTGCTCCTTACTTCTTCCACCCTGTCCCTTATTATATTGGTTATATTTCTATAACTCTGTTGTGACCTTAGCACATGGATGTAATAATTAACTGTTATTGTTCTAGAGATCTGCCTCTGGACTTGTTTTGAGGAAAAAGAAAAACACTATCAAAAGCACTCCCCCTCTTTTCACTGTCCCCAACATGCTTAGCTAACCCAGCCACTCCCATTTTCTACCCTATCTAGACTCCCAACCCTTAGGCCCAGTTTGGCTCAGAGAGACAACCTAGCTTAGAAACAACCTCCCTTTTGGGAAAACACATTCTAGTTAAGTCATACCTAGAAGTCTTCAGAAACCACAGACTCGGGTGGGGCCTTGGGAGACAGACAGTTAAATTTCCATGTGTCAGCAGGCCTTTCAATTGAGAATGGAATGTCCCTTCCAATTTACTGAATTGACAAGGCCCAGTTGTTGAGAGAAAATGTGGCCCAGTGTGGGCCTCATCTTACCTCCTGCTCTTGAGATGCACTCAGAATAACTGTGAGTAAACCCTTCTCTCTCTTGGCATAGTGAAGCAACTTCCTCATTGTTGACCAATTAAAGGAAAGAGAAAAATTCTTGTCTTGAGTTGCCATTAGGGGAAACAGAAAATATTTTAAAAAGTTAACTTGAGCTATATACTTAAGATTTTTGCAAAAATCAATGATCTTTTGGATGTGGTTGAGTTTAAGGGGTAAGAGCATGGAGTTTTGAAATGTGTATGAGAGGGAACTCAAAAAACTGAAATTATCTTCTGGAGGCCAGGCTGCTTGTAGTACAGGCTTCCCCCGCTAGGTGAGTGTTGTAGGAACCCATCTGTATCAGTGTACCAGCTGGTGTTGTTGTGAGAGGCTGCATTTGGCTTCAGTGAATTTTTTTGAAGACTATTTCAGTGCATTTGTTCATTGCATGATAGGTGATTTATAAGTACACCTGCCCGCACCGCACTGAGTGTTCCGCAGTTTTTGACCAAAAATGGCATGAGCGTCATGCCCTGTCCTCTCTATTCACTTGATCTCGCCCTGATTGACTTTTTTTTTTGTTTCCCTGGATGAAAAAAGTCCTCAAAGGGAAAGATTTTGCCGATGTGGAAGAGGTGAAACAAAACATGGCAGAAGCACTAAAAGGCATCAAAATTGATGAGTTCAAACACTGTTTTGAGCAGTGGAAAAAACATCTCAATAGATGTATTGCATCAAAGAGGATACTTGGAGGGAAACTGAAGTTTAAATGTGTAAGAATAAATACACAATTTTTTATAAATAAATTCTGTTTTGGGGGGATCCCCCCTTGTATTTACTGAGCTTGTACTGTCTGCCAGTAATTCTGCTAGATATTAGAATAAGATACTAGTGGATTACAGTTTTGGTTCTGCCAGTTGTTAGCTCTTTGAGCTTGGGTGGTTTTTATTAAAACTTCATTTGACCTGTTTGTAAAATGGGAGTAATAATGCTTACCTTGCAAGGTTGTCGTGAGGATTAAAGTGTCTATACAGTGCCGCTCTTGGGACATAGTAAGGACTCAATAAAAGGTAGTTGTTATTAAAACAGTCCATTTATGTTTGTAATAACCTCAAGGTTAAACCCTTGATCCAATGTCATTTTTCCTCATTCCTCATGCTTGCTTTTGCATTCATGAAGCTTCATATCCTCAGAGTAAGAGACATTGGGTGTGACAGATTTAATAAGAAAGATTTTCTTGATTGAAAGAGTTCCTAGATACCAGGTGAGTGAGGAAATCTCCAAAGCTGCCTTTGGTAATAAAGCCTAAGGTAATCGCCACCTGTCTTAGAGGTTTCTGCTCTGTCTGAGAGGGGGTGGGGGTTGATGAAAGTGCCTCTTCCTGGCTTTTTCAAGAGTAAGTTCCTGGGAAAATGGCACCTCTACTTTCTGCATTGGAGTGAGTGGGTGGTGGAGGATATTAGTTTTGAGTCAAGAAAACCTGGTGTTCCATACTTGGGGGTCATGGTCTCTTTACCTTGATTAAGATGCTCTGTTGGCTTGGCTTTAAGGAAAGCTTTCCAGTTGATTTCTTAATCTTAAGAAATAACATTGGAAATCAGTTATCATATCACTTTCCCCAGAAAACTAACTTTCACTTGGCAGAGTTGTGTTCTGGGGATTCAGTGGGTCTAGATTATGACTTTCTGTATCACCTGGACCAGAATTTTTGAGAGTGATACATGTTATATGTGGATTGTAGGATCAGGGTTGGCTCAGAGAGTGAGAGTTGTATAGTGGTAATATTGAAATCCCTGAGGGGGGCTGACGGGTTTCCATGGCTACTGCTCTAATAGAGGACCCTAGCAAATAAGAACATGCTGGATCACTGACCATCTCAAAGAGATTATTCATGGATATCAAAATTAAATGTTAAGAGGACTTCCCTGTAAGAGCCAACAATGTACACTCCTTCAAATTTACTCATCTCTGTTGCTATCTGTTTTTTGTAAGAATGAGGAGAAATATACACTTGAAAAATTGCTTGTGATACAAATCCATATCTTAAATTCAACTTTAAGGTCTGAGGGGGGCAGCTTGCCTCTCTATTGCAAGGAATTCCATGCAGAGCCTCTTAAAAAGATCCTTTGGTAATGTGAGTTATAGTCTTCAGATTTCTTTGTTGTTAAGTCTTAATTTTAATATATCGGCTTGGCTTCAAGTACTTGACTTCTTTTGCAGGCTACAACCTCCTTTTTAGTGAACAACTGGGTATGTTCCTTTTATAAAATACTCAGGGAAATGGCACCAATGTTATGTTCTCCCTTTATCTAGCTCCCCAGAGATCTCAGAGCTGTAGCAGCAACTCTGTTAGTTCAGTTAGTATTTGTGTTCCCAGCATCTTCTCCACATAGAATGTTAAGGAGTTGTGTACAATCACTTTTCATGATCATGACAGAATACAGAGTAATGTGATTAAAAAAAAAGAACTGACTAACTCTTTGCTTACTTTCTTCTGCTGGCCTTTGCCTTCTCTTGTTTCAGTGTACCTCCTTCCCCACTATTGCTCATCCACACTCTGAGGTTACCTACTGCTTGGGCTCACGTCCCGAGGCTCAGAGGCAATTAACCACATGGCCTTTGAGACCAGGGGACACACCTGAGACTGATATTTGGGTCCTAAGTCTCACTTGATTTAAAGAAATGCCACTGTTAAATGTCATCTTTTGTTTCTGGATCCGTGTTGTGAAGTTTGACTCTGACCCTTTGCATAAAACACCTAGGTGAGCAACAGGTTAAATGGAAAATCTTTCCATGAAACAAATCCATTTCATAGTATTATAGTGGTCACCCCTTATCCATGGTTTCACTTTCCATGGTTTCAGTTACCCACATTCAACTGCTGTGTGAATATATTAAATGGAAAATTCCTGAAAACAATTCATGAGTTTTAAATTATGTGCTGTTCTGAGCAGCATGATGAAATCTTGTACTGTTCTACTCCATCGTGCCTGGCAGTTGAATCATCCCTTTGTCCAGCATCTTCACACTATCTACACTTTCCACCTTTTAGTCACTTAGTAGCTATCTGTCTGGGGTATTAGATTGACTATTTCTGTATCGCAGTGCTTGTATTCAAGCACTGTTGTAGCCTATTGCTATGTCCCAATGCCTGCATCATTCATCGCTTCATTTCATCACGTAGGCATTGTATCATCCCACATCATCTCATGAAGAAGGGTGAGTACAGCACAATAAGGTATTTTGAGATAAAGAGCCCACATTTATTAAAGTATATGGTTATAATTGTTCTGTTTTACTATGTTATTTTTGTTAACCTCTTTCTGTGCCTAATTTATAAATTAAACTTTATCATAGGTATGTATGTAGAGGAAAAAACATAGTATATGTGAGGTTCAGTATTATCTGAGGTTTCAGGCATTCACTGGGGGTCTTGGAACTTATGCCCCACAGATAGAGGGGACTACTGTACCTGTAAATAAGTACCACACATGAAAAACTCCCATTTCCTCATGCCTGCTAGCCATACAGCCAGAGTAGGAAAGTAGATCTTTTTTGTTTCTTCAGTTTTGGTTTTACTTAAAGTGAATTCTCAGATTGGATGCATTACTATTTGTACAGAAGTCCAAGAAATATTTGTCACAAATTGATCTAGTAGGCCAATTTGGTTGTCCACCGTTATTAGATTTTATTTTGGTGGGTAACACTGATCTCCAGTAGTTTGAGGTGGATGACGGCTGTAGGTTTCCTCCCCACAATTCAGGTATTACAGTGAAAATAATGCAGATCAAATTCTGCCACATGTACATTAATCAGCAGACACAACATAGTCATACAGCCTAATCTGTATGCCCGGAGACAATCCATGTCTTATATTTTCCACCCATTATCTTATGTGAAAGTTTACTGGAGACAGATGTGACAATATTTTCATGGTAGGATGCAGCCTACCTTCTAACCAGAGGGCAGGCACACCTTAGTCCTTCATAAAGTTTCCGAACATAAGATCTGTTGGGACTCCTGAGCTTAAGGTGCATTTCAAGGGGTGAAGGACATTGGGCCAATCAGAGTCTTATTAATACAAAGGTTGGAGTGCCTGACTAATATTCCTAACTTATCCCTGCCTTGGTATGGAACACCAAGAAGTTCTCCAAGAAATATCATTTGTAGTATCCATTGTTCTAATTAAAATGAACATACCATTTGAGTGTGGATTATTTTTTTCCATTTTAAATAATAAGGTATATTTTAATACAGTAAAGTTCACCTTTTTAAGGGTACTGTTCTGTGAGTTTTGATAAGTATATACACCAAAATCAAGATAGAGAATGTTCTATTCCCCAAAAAAACTCCTCCACAGCATGCTTGTAGGCTTTTAAAAAGAAACCCAGCCTGGCTGGTGTGGCTTAGTTGGTTGGAGCATTGCCATGTACACCAGAAGGTTGCAGGTTTGATTCCCAATAAGGGCACATGCCTGGGTTGTAGGTTTGGTCCCTGGTCAGGTTGTGTATTGGGGGACCTGATTGATGTTTCTCACATTGATGTTTCTCTCTCTGTCTCTCTCCCCCTTCTTCTCTGCCTAAAAAATCAATAAACATTAAAAAAAGACAGATTTTTTTGAGATATAATTTGTACCATAGTGTTCACCTATTTAAAGAATACAATTCATTGGTTTTGGTATATTACATCATTAATTTTGTTAAGTGTGGTAAAATATAACATAAAAGTTGCCATTTTCACTTTTTAAGTGTACAGTTCATTGGCACTAATTATATTCACAATGTTTGACAACTATCACCACTATCTACATTATTTCCAAAACTTTTCATCACCCAAAACAGAAATTCTGTACCCATTAAACATTAAACAGTAACTCCATATTCCCCCCTTTCCTAGCCCCTGGAAACCACAGTTCTACTTTCTATCTCTATGAATGTGCCTATTAGGTACCTCATATAAGTAGAATCATGCAATATTTGTCCTTTTATGTCTGGTGTCTTTCATTTAGCTTAATGTTTTTAAGGTTCACCCATCTTGTAGCATCTATAGGTACTTTATCCATTCATCTATTCATGGACACTTGGATTGTTTCCCAATGTCTATTGTGAATAGTGCTGCAATGAACATTGGCTTACAAGCATCTGTTTGAGTCCTTTGTATCAGTTCTTTTGGGTATACAACTAGCAGTGGAATGGCTGGGTCATATGGTAACTCTGTGTTTAGATTTTTGAGGAACTGCAGAACTGTTCAACAAAAGGTAAGCCATTTTATACTCCTACCAGCAATGTACAAGAAAACCAATTTCTCCACATCTTCTCAGGCACCAATTTTCCACTTTAAAAATTATAGCGCTCCAGCCCTGGCTGGTGTAGCTCAGTGGATTGAGCGCGGGCTGGGAACCAAAGGGTACCAGTTCAATTCCCAGTCAAGGCACATGCCTAGGTCCCCCTGAGGGCCATGTGAGAGGCAACCATACATTGCTGTTTCTCTCCCTCTCTTTCTCCCTCCCTTCCCCTCTCTCTAAAATGCTGGGATTATATACTAAGAATCCTGAAACACCAATCCAAAAGAACCTATGCACCTCAGTGTTCATAGCAGCACAATTTACAATAGCCAAGTGTTGGAAGAAACCTAAGTGCCCATCAGTAAATGAATGGATCAAAAACTGGTACATTTACACAATGGAATTCTACACAACAGAAAGAAAGAAGGAGCTCCTACCCTTTGTGACAGCATGGATGGAACTGGAGAGCATTGTGCTAAGTGAAATAAGCCATGCTGTGAAAGAGAAATACCACATGATCTCACCTATAAGTGGAACCTAATCAACAAAACAAACAAGTGAGCAAAACAGAACTAGAGACATGGAAATAAAGAACACACTGACAGTTACAAGGAGGGGGGAGATAATGGAGGAAAAGGGGGAAGGGTCATCAAGGAACATGTATAAAGGACACATGGATAAAGACAATGGGGAAATTGAATGTGGGAGGTGGGAGATGGGTAAGGCAGGGGAGAGTAATGGGGGAAAAATGGGGACGACTGTAATTGAACAACAGTAAAAAAATTATAGCTATCCTAGTTGGTATGAAATGGTATCTCATTGTGGTTTTCTTTTGTGTTTCCCTGATGACTAATGATGTTGAGAACCTTTTTATGTGTCCATTGGCCATTTGTGTATGTTCTTTGGAGAAATGTCTGTTTATGTTCTTTGCCCATCTTATAAAAACAGATTGTTATTTTGTTGTTGAAATTTTTTTAAAGATTTTATTTATTTATTTTTAGAGAGAGGGGAAGGGAGGGAGAAAGAGAGGGAGAGAAACAGCAATGTATGGTAGCCTCTCACATGGCCCTCACTGAGGGCCTGGCCTGCAACCGAGGCATGTGCCCTGACTGGGAATCGAACCGGGACCCTTTGGTTCCCAGCCTGCACTCAATCCACTGAGCTACACCAGCTAGGGCTGTTGTTGAATTTTTGATTGTGGGCTTTGAGTAGAGATTATAGTTGCTAACTAATCACCCCTGGAGTGTGTATTCTTAATTAGGGTCCTTCAGCTGTTAACAGTGATATACTGGTAAATGATTAAAGTACTGGTTTATAGCATTTGCCATTTTCCATTCTGTTTTTCGTTACCCATCTGCCCACATTAAAGTAAAAAGAGTTGGGGAGTGATGTGCACAATCAGCTCTTACTAGCCAGTGCTATTGGGCTTCCAGCATACCACTGAATGTTAACTAACCACACTACAGGGTAGAAAAAAACTAACACATACACATGTATCACACTGTCTATGCTTGAAGTAAATTGGAGACATTATAACTGAAAGTAAAAGAAAATGATTTCTAATTGCAGCACTTTAAGCTTCCCCACTGAAAGTAACACTAGCTACTATTTGTTGAACTCATTATATGCTGGACATGTTTCAACTGTTTCATATATATTAGTAAACAGAGGAAGAAACTTAAAACAAGGTAGTAGGTTGAGACTTGAACCCAGACTCCAAAGCCCCTGTGTTTGACCTCTGTGCCACAGTGCCTTCTGTTCCATTCATGCCATTTACTTACTGAGTGCCAACTATCATAAACAGAGTGAACAGCTTTCTTCTAACCCCAGACATGCTTCTTTGTTACTTTCTTCCCTCCTGCCTCTCTAAAATCTATGCAAATTGGAAGTGAAAACCAAAGCTGTGGGGATACCACCTATTAATGAACTGGAGGGGTTTAAAAATATCCTTTTCTTGACTGCAAAAAAAAATGTTTAAGCAAGTCTTAAATGGTAAAAATAAGTGAAAATCGTCCATAATCCCATTCATCAGAGATAACCATTATTAACAGCTAGCATTTATTGTTTCACATATTTTTCTTTACACATATTTTTTACAAAAATGGGATGATTACTTATAATCAGAAACTTTTTTCACTTGACAATGTCGTTGGATGCTAGTGCACATAGTACTACTTCCTTCCTTTTAACAGCTACATCATATCCCTCATGTGCAGAAAGGGAAAGGAGTTTTGAAGGGCTATCTTGAAGAAGGCGTAATAGGTGGCACCTGGGACAAAAAGATTGTTAATTCCTGTTGGGTACCAAAAGAGCACCATCCTGTCCACTCCTCACTGCAGAGATGCCTTAACTTACTTACTTGGAATGGTAAGATAAAAATCAATGTTGTTAAGAGTTACAAGAAAACTCAAACTAAGCTATTCAGGGGAAATTTTGAGGTAAGAATACAGGTCAAATTCTTTTACATTTCTTTAGGGCTTTGCAGCAGCTCTGGTCTTTGAAACCTGTTTGGAATTTCTTTCTTCAATTGCAGTAGGTCCTGCTCTGAGTTTGAGAAACACTGTTTTCAAGGCAGTGCAACCTTTCAGTTTCTCTTCATCTGTTACTCTCTTTGTGAGATGGGTTCTCAATGATTGTTAGTGTTTCTTTGTTTCCTCCTCTGTCCAGGCAGTTGTCAGTAGCAAACCTCCTATTGACTATATCAGGTGTGGCATTTATTGTTGTTGAAACGGGAAGTTGATGAGGGAAAAGGTTATTTAGGAGAAAGTTAAACTGAGAAGTAGTACAAGTGTCTGACAGCAGTTATTAGGTGGCTGTCAAAATAGCATGCTTTACTCCCCTGCATGTATTACTCCAGGGAATAAAATAACCCAAGAACGATAAGCTCTCAATAGCCATCTATAGATTTGTGATGCTGCTTCCCTTCTTCTAGTTAACATTGAACCCTGGCCTCACATGGCACTTGGACAAACTTAGAAGATGAGGTGAGCATAGTGTGTAAAGCAAACTGACAGATGGCCCGCTGAGGGGTGGCTTTCAGGCCAGTGCTGTCAGTTTATCAGGATTTGTCCATCTCCTGCTCTCTTCTCCTTTTGTCTTTACCTCAGGGAGTTGGCAGTAGTGCTAAGAGGTTTGGGTTGGGGTCAGGTGCTATCTTAACTCTTAATTAAGAAAGTAAGGACACTGGTGTTTAAAGCTCATGAATTGACATGCCATTATCTTCCAAGTTACATACTAAGCATCAGGCTTATACATATATATTTTACTGTGTCTTTTGGTTCACATCTCCTTTGAAGGCACCACTCCATACAAGCTGTGCTGGGTTGCAACAGTCATGAACTGTGCCAGACATGTTGTCTCCCTGGCTTGCATTGATGAAAAGTGGCCACCTGTCCTCAAAACAGCCCATCTAGCACTGGCTGGTGTAGCTCAGTGGATTGAGCGCGGGCTGGGAACCAAAGGGTCCCAGTTCGATTCCCAGTCAGGGCACATGCTTGGGTTGCAGGCCAGGTCCCCAGTGAGGGCCATGTGAGAGGCAACCATACAATGAAAGAAAAAAACAAAAACAAACAAAAAAAACCCAGCCCATCTATCACCTGGCTAGCAACATGGGCTTGACAAGTTGAGCTATACCATTTGTATTCCTCCCTTACAAAATTAGAATTGGGAAACCGAGAGACTAAATAAAACCATCCACAGCAGGAACAAGAGCCAAAAGATGATGGGGAGAGGAGCAGTTATGTCATGCCATGTACAAGCTGGTGTTATAAGGAAAGAGAAACCATGAGTCAACAGAGGAAGCTAGTAATGAGGAACAGAGATACCCTGAGAGACAGATAAGATATTCCCCACACCCACCTTGAACCCAGAACCACCTTCCAGTTCTCCTGAGGCCCAGCTTTATCCTGCACTAGGATTTTCATAGGATACCTTTTCTTAAGCCACATGAGTAGGACTTTGTTTTCGTACAATAAAGCTGGTCACACCAACACTTATTACCTTTTGTTTTTTGATAATAGCAAAAAAAAAGATAAATGTTGGTGAGGTTTAGAGAATTTGTAATCTTGGTACACTGTCATTGGGAATGCAAAATGTTGTAGCCACTGGAAAGCAGTATGGAGAGTCCTCAGATATTAAAAATAGAACCAGCATATGATATAGCAATCTCAGTCCTTGATATATCCAAAAATATTGAAATTAGAATCTTAAAGAGGTATTTGCACGCCAATGTTCATTGCAGCACTATTCACAGTAGCCGAGATATAGAAACAACCTAATGACCATTAATACATGAATAAACAAAACATAAATATTGAATACACACAATGGAATATGACTCAGCCTTAAAAAGGAGGAAATCTTGTCATATGCTTTGACATAGATGAACCTTGAGGATATTATGATAAGTGAAATAAACCAGTCACAGAGGATAAATGCTGCATGATTCTACTGATATGAGGTATTTGCATAGTCAAACTCATAGAATCAGAGAGTAGAATGGCAATTACTAGGGGCTGGGAGGGAGGGGTTACCAGGGGCTGGCAAATTACTAGTCAATGGGCGTAAAATTTCAATTAAACAAGATGAACAAATTCTAGATATCTGTCGTACAATATTGTACCTATAGCTAACGATGTTATATTATAGACTGAAATTATTGTTAAGAAGGTAGATCTCAAGTTAAATATTCTTATCAGAATAAAATAAAATAATTGTCAAACCATATCTAGCCCCTACTTTTACAGTTTTACAGTTTTGGGCTGAATTGGTAACAATTGGTTAACATATAGGGTTAACATTAGGTGCTGAATACTGTTCTAGTATTAGGAACAGTGGCAAAACACAGATACCTGATTATTTCTCTCAAACTCGGTGCAGACATTATAGACTTTAAATCTGTGTCCCTTGCAAACAGTGAGAGTGAAAACAGGCAGGGATCCTGACTGTTCATTTATCACCTCACAGCTGTCAACTAACAGAGGGCTGCCTTTATCCTGTTGAACTTCTCAGTAGAATATTTGCCTTTCATTTATTCCTCTTTCCAGTAAACTCTTGATTATTTATGTGATAGAGGAAAGCATTAATGTAAATAGTAGACTGTCCGAACTTGTCCTCTCTTCCTTGCCACAGCAACACTGAGTTCCAGTAATGGAAACCAACTAGCAGGAGCAGTAAGGAGGCTGAAAAGGTTGGGGCAGGGCCAAGCAAGTTAAAACATTGTTTCTTCTCCCATGGTTGTATCTTCCTTCTAAATTGTCCCTGTTGAGTTCCTTTTCTGATGTCAGTAGGAGATTGCAGCAAAGGCAAAGCCATCTGCATGATTGAAGTAAAAATATGGAATTTTTAAAAACTAAAGTATACTTGGGGGAAAGTTGACTAGGATGCTGTTTTTTCCTCCATTTATTTTACCTTTGTCAGTGTCATGGCATATCAAAGCCACTCAGCTAGCTAAAATATCTACAGTGGTGTTTCTCAGAGTTTGATTCTTATGCCGCTTGCATCAGAGTACCTTGGTTGCGTATTAAAAATGCTGACTCCTGGGCTCTAGCTCAGACCTATTGAGTAGAGATTTGAGGGAGGGAATTTACCTGGGAATATGAATTTTAACCCACCCATCCCCAGGTGATATTTTTGCATACCCAACTTTGAAAATAACTACTCTGTAAAATGACCTGAGAGGATTTGGAAGGTAGTTCTAGGAAATCACCAATACTTCCATTTCCCTCTCTATTCGTAGACCAAGTGAATGGGTAGGAAAAATGTGGCATTCCAGGTGTCAGAGGATGTTTTTCTGAGTGCAGATAGATTGGGGTTCTCAATAAAGAAAAGCGGAGATGCCACTATGAAAAATGAGATGGGTCTTGGCACATAAATATGTGTTCAATTACTGCCTCAGTAATTGAGAGCTGTTTGGGTAGGACCACAGGAATATTGTGCCATTAACACACTTGGTTCGCATCTGTGTTTCCTTCTAAAGAGACCACCTTCTCCATTTCTGCATTGTCTTTATTTAGAGTGAAAATAGCCAGTCATCTCCAACATATCTGGGATTTTGTGGTAATTGAAATATATACATAGGCACTACACAATGCTACTTGACGGTTGTGCCTAAATATAACCCTGCTAATCAAATGAGGATATTGTGTTTATTTTAAGACAGTGGTTATAGTGTTCAGTCTATTTTTCAAACATTGGCTCCATGGAATAAAGCAAGATACTGTGTTTCATTGCTTGTCAGGCATTCCCCAACAATTTTGAAGGGGTTTTGTTCCAAAAGTCTCTTTGGAAATCTGTTTAGAATTCAGATTGAATTTTGCCATGGACACAATATTCTTGGAGATCAGGTTCTCAGATGAGCTGGCAATAGCCTATTTAATCTGAAGTGGAATGTAAGTACAGTCCCCCAGCCCCTAACAGGATTCCTAACAGTGCATTTATGGGGAAAAAAGGGTTTTAGACCCATGATCCCAGGAACATATTTCAGCTTTACCCTCTGAGCAGAATTGCAGGGATTTATTGTTGGTGGGAATAATTCAAACTCCTTCACATGGTTTCCTAGGCCTTGCTTAGTGATCTCACTCTTCAGAATCATTTCTTACCATGTTTCCCCTGGCCCCCTATATTATCCAGGCAAAAGGAGCTACTTTGAGTTCCTTGAACATGTCTTTGTAACCTCTGGGCCATTGAAATCTTTACCCATGCTCTTCCCTCTGCCTGGGACATCTTCCCCTTCCTGTTGACGAATTGGTGGCTCTGTTACAGTCTCAACACTCAGATAACAGTTTTTATTATAGTGTGATTTGCATGTTTTATGTCATTTCTCTCTTGCCAAACTGAATACTCCACAAGCAAAGACCATGTCTGTGTTACTCACTGTGGCATCCCCAGAACTTCACTAAGTGTCTGGCAGGTAGTAGGTTCTTAATAACTATATAGCAAGTGAATGAATGATCTAGTCTAGGGATTCTAAACCTTTTTGTAGCTGCTATATACATGATGGATGGTATTCACATGCTCAATAGATTGAGGGCTGCTTGAAAATGAAGAGAATTAGGTTATAGAAAATTCCCAACCACTGTATCTGTAACTTAATATTTTCCATTTTTAAATCATTTTACTTTTCAATTACAGCTGACATACATTATTATATTAGTTTCAGATGTACACCCAGTGATTAGACATTGTATAACCTAGTGATTATCCTGATAAATCTCATACCCATCTGACACCATACATAGTCATTAGAATATTGACTATATTCCCTATACTTCTTGACTATTCTGTAACAACCAATTTGCATTTCTTAATCCCTTCACCTTTCACCCATCCCCCAAACCTTCTCCCTTCTGGCAATGGTTAAACTGTTCTCTGTATCTATGTCTGTTTCTGTTCTGCTTGTTCATTTATTTTGATTTTTAGATTTAATTGTGGATAGATATATTTTTTTGCCATTTTATTGTTCATATTTTTTATCTTCTGTTTTAAAAATGATTTCATTTATTCTTAGAGAGTGGGGAAAAGAGGGAGAAATGGGGACAGAAACATCAATTGGTTGCCACTTGCATGTGCCCCATCCAGGGTCTGAACCTACAGCCTGGGCATGTGCCCCAACCAGGGTTGGAACTGGCAACCTTTTGCTTTGCAGGATGATGCCTGATCAACTAAGCCACACTGATCAATTGATTGCCACACTTTTTCTTCTTCTGCAAGAAGATCCTTTAACATTTCACATAATGCTGGTTTGGTGGTGATGAACTCCTTTAGCTTCTTCTTGTCTGAGAATCTCTTTATCTCTCCTTCAATTCTAACTGATAGCTTTGCTGAGTTGAGCAATCTTGGTTGTAGGTCCTTGCAGGCCCTTGCTTTTCATCACTTTGAATATTTTTTGACAATCCCACCTAGCCTGCAGAATTTCTTTGGAGAAATCAGTTGAGAGTCTTATCAGAGCTCCCTTGTAGGTAATTGCTTTTCTCTTGCTGCTTTTAAGATTCTCTCTTTGTCTTTAACCTTTGGCATTTTAATTATGATGTGTCTTGGTGTGGGCCTCTTTGGGTTCATCTTGTTTGGGGCCCTCTGTGCTTCCTGGGCTTATATGTCTATTTTCATCACCAGGTTAGGGATGTTTTCTTTCATTATTTTTTCAAATAGGTTTTCCATTTCTTAGTCTTTCTTCATCTTCTGGTACCCCCATGATGTGAATGTACACTTGGATTTGTCCCAGAGGCTCCTTACACTATCCTCATTTTTCTGGATTCTTTTTTCTTCTTACTGTTCTGATTGGTTGTTTTTTTTGGTTCCTTTTATTGCAAATCACTGATTTGATGTTTCACTTCATCTATTCTGTTGATTCCCTGTAAATTGTTCTTCATTTCAGTTAGTGTATTCTTTATTTCGACTGGTCATTTTCACACTGTTGAGGTTCTCACTAAGTTCCTTGAGTGTCATTATAACCAGTGTTTTCAATTCTGCATCTCAGAGATTGCTTATCTTCATTTCATTTAGCTCTTTTTCTGGAGTTTTGTTCTATTCTTTCATTTGGGCTATATTTGTTTGTGTCCTCATTTGGCAGCCTCCCTGTGTTCATTTCTATGTATTAGGTAGAGCTGCTATTTCTCCCAGGATTGTAGTGTAGTCTAATGTAGCAGGTATCCTGTACAGTCTAGTGGCACAGCCTCCTCATTCACCCAACCTGGGTATTCAAGGTGCACCCTACGTGTGTGCTCTGTTGTGCGCCCTCCTGTTGTAGTTGAGCCTTGATTGCTGTTGACATGTCAATGGGAGGAATTTACCCTCAGGCCAATCAGCTGCAGGGACTGGCTGAGTCCACTGACCACCAACCTCTGACCATTGTGAAGGACCAGCTGTGCACAGGCCCACTCCACAGAGTAGGACTTATTTTAGCAGGCCTGTAGTGCCAACTGAGTCTGTTCTTTGAGTGTGTCACTTGAAAGTGGCTGGGTGCTGGTGCTTCAACATGGTCTGAAGCTGTCCACTGGGTGTGCCGGTGGCTCTGGGGCCCCCCAGGAGATACAGGCCAAGGTCATCCACTACCCGTGTTCTGCCTGGGGCCACCCAGAATGAACTACAAAGGGAGCTGCAGATGGCTGCTACTTGTCCTGGGCTTGGAGGTGACCAGGTGAGGCCAAGCTGCAAAACAAGGTTGGCTGCTGCTAGTGCCAGGCCTGGGGACACATAGCCAGAGGTATGGTGCACACTGAAGTCAGATGCTGCTTGTTTAAGAGATACTAGGAAAGTATGAAGCATGAGCCAGGACAGGCCATTCATGTGGAAAAGCCACTGGAAACAGCTTGGGTGGGCCTAAAAGTTGGGTGGAGTGGGGCCTCAGGGAACCACCAGGGTATAGCAAATAGTATGAGCCAGGTTGATGGAGTCTTAGGGATGGCATTTGCCTGCCGGCTCTGTGTGGGGAGGACTCAGAAAGGAACAATGGCCTCTGCCAGCACTTCTGTCTGGGAGAAAACTCTCTCCTCAGCTCTCGCCCTGATAATGATGGACAATCCAGTTCCTCCCTGTATGCCTCTGGTGCCTTTCAAGCTGTTGCCTCTGCACTGGAGCTGAGAGTGAGTGATTTTGAGCAAGTCTGTGCATCGCCCTTCAAGAGGAACTGCCTGGGACTGCAGATGCCTTCATCTGTTTCAGCCTCAACCTCTGCTGGTTTTTATAGCCAGAGTTATGGGGTCTTCCTGGCACTAGACCCTGAGCTGAGCAGGCAGTTTTGAATAATGGTTGTTCTGTAGTTTAGTTGTAATTTTGATGCGTTGTGTAAGGAGGCAAGTGCCAAGTTTATATGCACTGCCATATTGACCAGAAGTCACTTGGTAATTTAATTTTGCTCCATGATTCAAGAAAGCATAATAAGTCATTTGCCTTATCTTTCACCTGGTGAACTTACTCCTGGGCTGCTAAACCTTGCTGAGAAGTACCAATGTGGTCCAACCCTCTTTCCCTCTTTTATAGATCTGGGTTCCAAGATTTAGAGAGGGGAGTTTTTTCTTTTTTCTTTTTAAAGATTTTATTGATTTATGTTTAGAGAGAGGGGAAAGGAAGGAGAGAGGGACAGAAACATAAATGTGTGGTTGCCTCTCACACGTCCCCTACTGGGGACCTGGCCCACAACCCAGGCATGTTCCCTGGACTGGGAATTGAACCAGCAACCCTTTGGTTTGCAGGCCCATGCTCTATTCACTGAGCTACACCAGCCAGGGTGAGGGAAGTTTTTTTCAAGTCCATAATTTAGTTAGCATATGTTCTGGGATTAGAACCTAGGATTCTGACTCCCAGGATGTTGTAGTTTTTTCCAGAGGTATACATTCAATTTATAAAACCTGCATGCGTTGAAGCAGCTTATTCTTCTGTGAATATTAAGACCGTCTCAAATCACTTGACCCAGGTCACTGCTGATGATAGATAGGGGAAACAGGAAGGTGAAATATTACAGAAAGCACATTCTGTAACTTAGGTTTGGTTCACTGATGCTGGGCCTGGAGGAGAGCTAAGAAAGTACAGCTTACCCAAGTCACTGCTTACAGAATTGAGACGTAACAGATGGCTTTTTTATTATTCTAGGATTCCACATCTGTAGAGAGTTTAGAACATGACGGAATGCTCAGTGGATATTTCTTGATTATGTGATTTGCTGAAATCACTCTACTGATGTGATATTTTTTACCCCATAGATCAGTTAATTGGTAAGCATGTGGTTTGATAAGTGTTACTGTTGTTACTATTATTGGTTTTATGTATTTCCTACAGCTCTAGGAAAAGGCTTTAGGTATTTGGTTTGGAGATATGCCTCAGCTATTAAAAATTACACGGTACCTTAAATACCTATTGTTTAATGTTATTTGCATGTCTTGTCTTGACTGCTGTGGGTTTCTTTTGCTCATAATAGAATCTGCTAGAGGACTGAATTAGAGGACACAGCATAATGGGTCGCCTAAGTAAAGTTTAAAGGCATTTAGGAGAGAGGCCAATTTGTAAGCATGGAAAGGAAGGGAAAGCAGTGCTTTTGCAGGTGTAAGCCCAGAGTTGGATTCTTGTCGAAGGTATGTGACTGACTGGAAAGGATGGCATAGCTTATTTCTCTACATGCCTTCCAGTAGAACACACTGCAGGAGTCCCATATCAGGCTGCTTATTTCTCCCCGTGGTGAGGAAAAGAGTCAGCAGGTGGTTAATTAAAAAGATCATAAGCCAAAAGTCAACCTCAAAGACTTGGGAGAGCCAAGTATCCTTCTACTGGGCCACCTGAAGTCCTCTGAGACTGGTGGGGCAATATCATAATAATGAAGGAAAGTACCATTCATTGCATTCTTTTAAGAAACGATAATGTATGGCTTTGTATTTCCTCAAACTACCAACAGTTTGCTTCATTGTAGTTTGTTTGTGTGCCCCTTCCCTGTCACTGTGAATAAACTCTTGGCTGTCTGTCTGGACTGAGGGAAATAGAATGAGCCTAGAATGACTGTTCTTGAAGTCATGTATTTCCTTCTCCCTCCCAAACCACCAGATTTTGGGCAATTTGCATCTGCCTCAATTTTCCCTCATAACGTGTGGCAAAAGCGTTTTGCTTCTAAGTACAGTGCAAAGCTTCTTGGAGTGAACCAAGTGTGGAAAGTGCTGTAATTTGAAGTAGTTTTCAGGAAAAAGCTGGTGAATAAATACCCATTTTCTCTCCTTTTTTGTCCCTTTTTTTTATTTATGCCTCATTACATCTTATCCAATTTCAGCTCATCGCAGGCTGAATTTTCCTTTTGATGTCTGCTTTCCAGAATAGTCCCAGCCTGAAAAAGAAGACAAAAGGCCATCTCTATAACTTTTACTTTGCAGTGTACTTAGCCCTTTTATCAATCTCAGTGCTTCCCTGGTGGGAAACAGAACTTGAGCTCCAGGGTGAGAGCACATATGGAGGAAGAGAGCTTTTTAAAAATCCAAGCACATGCAGATTTCATGTTTCATTGTCATTCTGTTGTGGTAAGTAGGCAGGTGGAGGTGTGAAAAGAGAGAGGGCTTGGAGGGAAAAAATTGCTTTGTAGCCTTGATAACAGCAGACATTCCCATTTTCCCCCCAGAAGGCTAAGAAAGCATGTTTTTAAGGGTCTAATTTGCTAATTCCTGGTTGCTATCCATCTTTACGGAATCTGTGTCAAGGTACTAAGTTTGGAAAATGGACCCAGGAGTTTGATGTGCTAACATCCAGGCTCTCTCACAGACATCATGCTTTTGTTCCCTAGTTTCCTGTCTATTTCTTGGTCTCTGTGTTCACACTTCTCTACTTTTTCTCTTTTGCTTCCTTTGGTTTCAAATCACAGAGACTTATCTCTTTGTGTTCATAGCTTGTCCTGGTTACAGACTTATTTGGCCTGCCTTTTTTGAGGGGAGTATACTGTTTAAAGAAGAGTTTTAAAAATAGGAACTGAGCGTTCTTTCTCTGAGGATACTGGGGTATCCAGCAGTGGGTACAAGTGTAGTTTTCAAACCTGGCTGTACATTGAAATCACCTGGGAAACTCTAAAATACTGCTGTCCAGGCCCCAGACCTGAGCAGTTGAGTCAGGAGTGGGCCTCAGGATTAGTATTTTATTTTAAATGAACTGCCTAGGTGATTCTAATGTGTGTTCAACATTAATGCATTTTAGCAGCAAAAGCCAAACAGCTGGATTTTGGGCTGTTTGAGACAGCTGAGGGAGATATGATTAACTTTTTCATACCTTAGTTTTTCTTGCCTAGAAGATGGTACTAGTAAAGCTTGAGGAGTTAAGAAGCCCACCATCACATCCCTGTCATTACTGTCACATACAAAAGGAAGGCACCTTCCCTCCTCAAAAATATCTACCGTATTTTTCGGACTATAAGATGCACTTTTGCCCCCAAATTTGGGAGGAAAATAGAGGTGCATCTTATAGTCCGAATGTAGCTTACCTGGGTGTTTACATTTACATTGGTGAACTATTATGTTATTTATGTTATTAAAGATTTTACCACATTTTTTGCTTCAAAAATTTTTTTTCCTATTTTCCTCCCCTAAAACCTAGGTGCGTCTTATGGTCTGGTGTGTCTTATAGTCCGAAAAATACAGTAGTTATCTAGCTGGCTTGATGTCTGTGCTGTAATTGTGCCTTTAGGCAGTTTCAGGGATTAAAATAAATTTTTCCAGTTGCTTGAAGAAAGAGCTTATCTGTGGGGAGGAACAGCAGTGTCACTTTCCTTGTTTCAGTTTGGATGGAGCTTTCTGGACTTTTGAATCTGTACGAAGTTGTAGTTGATTCCATTTCCATACACTAGGTGGTTAGCAACATATTTCTATTTTTTGTGAAATTGCATTTTTAATCATGTTTTTCTATCAAAAAAGCAATATATGCTCATGATACAAACCTGAAACATTACAAGTATATGACACACAGCACAGAAAAGTACCCTAGAAGTCTATTACCTAGCGATAACAGCTGTAAGTATATTTTTCATTCACATTTTATATATTTTAAAGTTTTTAAAAAAGATTTTATTTATTTATTTTTAGAGAGAAGGGAAGGGAGGAAGAAAGAGAGGGAGAAAAATATCGATGTGAAAGAGAAACATAGACTGGTTGCCCCTCGTACATACCCCGACCTGGGACCAAACCCGCAACCCAGGCATGTGCCCTGACCAGGAATTGAACTGGCGATCATTCACTTTGTGGGACAGTGCCCACCCAACTGAGCCACATAGGTCAGGGCCACATTTTATATTTGATTAGTTATTAAAGACTCAAACAATTTGAAAGGAATAAAATATAATGTATACTTCTCTCCAACCCCTGAATCCTACTCCACTATTTCTTCTCCCCAGAAAGAAACCACCATTACCAGTTTCTTGGATATCTAAGAGAAACTCTATGCATAAACAAGGCTTGCATATTTTAAATTGCTTTTGATTAGTTAACCAAGTTTCATTTGTTTATTCAATAAGTATCTGATGAGTATTTTGTATATTCCAAGCACTGTGTTAGCTTCTGGATCTATAGTATGGACCAGGACACAGCCCAAGAGCTTACAGTCTAGCAGGGACAGTTGATATTTAACAAAAACACACCTACTAGAAAATGAGAAATGGTGATGAGTGTTGTGAATGAAAAGAATAGAGTTCACATGCATCATTTCCAAAATAGTGGCTGATAGAGTCTCCTTCCCCAATTTCCTAATACAGATGTATGGATGGGATATTGGAAGCAAAAATATAACCCTCAACCTTTATTCTCACCATCACTTTTCTTCTTTCCCACCAGAATTTTCATCTGACAAAATGGCCTACTGAGAGTTAGTGTAATCTATCAGCCAGCTTTATCATTGGTTGACAGAGTCTAACAGTGCTATACATCAGAAGACTTGTCAGAGAGACTGTGAGCTTCTTGCAGACAGGAACCACATCCTGTACCCCTTTCATGCCCAACCCAAGCAAGTTCAAACTGCTGCGGGCACTGGGTGATTAGGTCTTTTATTACATTTTTATTTTATACTTTGGCAGCATTATAAGCGATAGGCATTCTTATTCCTGTTTGTAAAGATGAGAAAACTGAGGCTTAAAAGGTTGTAAAAAAACCTTCCTTCTTTAAAAATACCTCTATCCCCTCCCTTTTTCCCAGAATCCTTGACCATAGTCACATGGCTTCATGGTGGCAGAGTTCTACAAACATTTGCTGGCCCACATGGCTGTGACCCTGACACAGTTGGTCTCTTTCCTGCAGGGAACTGGACAGAGAACTGGATACCATTCATTCCTCCCATTCATTGTCCTAGGCTCTGTTCCTTCAGAGCTATCTGGAAGAGTTTTAAGATAACCGGGTCATCCATTCTAAATATTTTTTCTGGGACTGAGGTCAAGGCAACAGCTTGATCCCTAGTGAATGAATCAGAGGAGGACTCCTGTGGCTCCCTGAAAGGTTGAGCCTCTCTGTACTCACTGCCTCTCTTCCCTTCTTTTCCAACTTATGTGGGCTGAGGTCTGGGCAGGGAGCAGAGTCAAACTTGCACATGTTTCCTGGGAAACTATTATGTGTCTGACAGTGTGTTAGGCATCATGGGTAGTAGAGGCAAAGGAGACTCCTTAAAAGACAAATTATCATGAGGGAGACAAAAGGTAGTATTGGCTACAAACACTATCTTTGGGATCAGTTCTGGGTACAGGGACTGACTTTTACTTACTCATTATTTGTATGACCTTAGGCAAGTTACTTAAACTTTCCTTAGTTTGTTTTCCTCATATGTAAAAAGGGAAGGGTAGGGTGGGGAAATATTACTTTCCTCATAGGATTGCCATAAGAATATATGAAATGATATATAAAAGATGCTGAATACAGTGCCAGGCACATAGTAAAGCACTCAATAAAGAATAATTGCTGCCATTATTACTACTACTACTGTTAATAATAATAACAGTAGTAGGAGACTAATGGAGCAATATGTTTATAGTACCACTAAGTACCAATGGAGTTCAGGAAAGGAATGATCAATTTGGGTGGGTTATCCAGGAAATCTCCAGAGGACGAGAAGAGGTGGAATGAAATATGCTAGGTAGAGCAAATATGAAAGTGGGAGTCTCGGCCAAACTGTATTGGAGGCAAAAAGAAGGATCAAACCCAATGTCTGGTATACTCAGACTCTACTACCAGCTCACCTGTCTTCACAGCTAGTATGGCTCCCCATTTTGAAGAGTCTTGCATTACTGCCTGCAGTTTAGTGGTGGTAGTTGGGGTAGGGGTAATTGTTGAATGTCTGCTCTGGCTGAGGTTTAGAGGGTCTCTGCCTTAGTGGAAGTGACATGGATTCTAATTCTGCAACTTGGCTATGGGTTCTGAACCTAATTTTTTTCACCTTACCCAGGGATTTTGATTTTACACTCCATAACCTTACAAAAGACTCCTTGATGAACCACAAGGCAGATGAATGGATTGATGATGGGAGAGAGACCTATATAGAGACATAAAACTTGTGTCTATCAGCTGGGTCATATCCTTCCAGATAGCAATGTTCTTGAAACCAAATTAAACAGGGGCTTGTTTGATAACCCAAAATCAGAACCTAATGGACTTGAAAGTTTTCATGAGAGAAACCATATAGGTACATCACACCTTCGTATATCCTTTTCTCTCTCTACTGCTGGAAACACATCAATGACAACTTTTCCCTTAGGTACTCCTGGTTTCTAATTCCATGCAAACACTGTGATTACTATGACCATGTTATGACTATGTTATTCTCCTGAGTTTCTTTTTATCTTGATGAGATTTGGAAAATACCCATTTCTGAAGAGCAAAACAGTTAGAGTGGTTCTTTCACTGAGTACTGTTTTTGGCTTTGTTCCAAAATTCTACTGATGTTTCCAATCAGGGCTGCCATGAACAGTTATGCACTGCACAACCCTAGGAGATTGTGCCATTCACATAGACAATAATTGAACGGCGCCACTAGGGTTGTGCAGTGCACAACCTACACAACTATACTCGGCCTTCCTTGCATAATATAATGTCAATGCTTTGTTCATCAAGAGAACGGTTTTGGGAGAGGGAGAGAGTAGTAGTTTGGAACCACTCTCAAGGACTCAGTAAATGATCTGAGGCAGTGAGCTGCTGCTGTGACCAGGTAAGGAAGAGAAAAGTGCAGTTATGGCTTTGAGAGGATTATTCTCTGGCAGTAGCAACCATAACATATGAGGACTACTTATTTTCATTCTTTCAGTGAATAATTTTTTGAGGGCCTACTAGATGAGGATTGAAGAACATGGAAGGATTTGCAGAGGAGGGAGCATTTGAACTAGGTCTTGTGAGAGAAGCAGGATATAAAAATGTAAAGGTGAGTAAAGATAAGTTATAAGGAGAGAGTTCCAGGGGAAAGGAATAGTGAAAGGAAAGACAAAGATAAAAAACTGCGTGGGACATATGGGTAATGGTGAATAATTCACATTGGTTTGATAAAAAGCATGTGAAAAAGTAGTGAACAATAATGCTAGCTGGGGGCTCAAATGATGATGGGTGAGGGAAGGAGTTGTATGCCAAATTTAGGAGTTTGGACTTTTTTCAATAAGTGATAAGGAGCCATTGAAGTTTTATAAACTAGTTTATTGAGATATAACTCACAGTACTATTCTTCTCTTTAAAGTATTTAATCAGTGGTTTTTATTATATTGACAGGTATGTGTAGCCATCACCATAGTCAGTTTAGAACTTATATATCACCTCCATAAGAAGCCCCATACCATTTACCTATCACTCCCCTACCTGTTCTTCCTAGCTCTAAGCAATGACTAATCTACTTTCTGTCTCTATAGATTTGCCTATTCTGGACATTCCATACAGATGAAGTCTTATAATATATGGTCTGTTTTGACTGGATTCTTTCATTAAGCATGTTGTTTTTAAGGTTCAAAACATGTTGTAGCATATATCAGTACTTCATTCCTTTTTGTGACCAAATAATACTCCATTGTAAACATATACCATATTTTGTTTAGTCATTCATCCATTCATGGGTATTTGGATTGTTTCTGCCTTCTGGCTATTATGAATAATTCTGATATAAACATCCATGGGTAAACTTTTATGGGAACATTTCTCTTGGAGATACACACATCCAGAAACATATATGGAATTGCTGGGTCATATGATACCTGGATGTTTAACCTTTATAGGAACTGCGATACTGTTTTCCAGTGCTGCAGCATCCATCATCTTACATCCCTACCAGCAGTTATGAAGTTTCCAGTTTCTCCCTATTATCACAAACACCTGTTATTGTCTTTTTTTATTTTTGCCTTGCTTATAGTTGTGAAGTGGTACCTCACTGTGGATTTGATTTGCATTTCCCTAATGATTACTGATATTGAGCATCTTTTCATATGCATATTGGTCATTTACACGT
>PVJI01017354.1:24297-35975 GCA_004026765.1 Micronycteris hirsuta
AGTTGTCCCATTTTCCCCCCTTTCTTCCCCTCCACCCCCACCCCCCTTTCTCCGCCCTTTAGTTTTTGTCCATAGGTCATACACATAAGTTCTTTGTCTTCTACATTTCCTATACTATTCTTAACCTCCCTGTCTGTTTTCTACCTACCATTTATGATACTTATTCTCTGCACCTTTTCCCCCTCTCTCCCCTCCCACTCCCCTGTAGATATCCCTCCATGCCTTATATAAATCCCTTTAACATTTCATACAATAAAGGCTGGGTGATGATGAACTCCTTGAACTTGACCTTATCTGAGAAGCACTTGATCTTCCCTTCCATTCCAAATGAGAGCTTTGCTGGATAGAGTATTCTTGGATGTAGGTCCTTGCCTTTCATGACTTGGAATACTTTTCTCTCCAGCCCCTTCTTGTCTGCAAGGTCTCTTTTGAGAAATCAGCTGACAGTCTTATGGGCATTCCTTTGTAGGTAACTGTCTCCTTTTCTCTTGCTGCTTCTAAGATTCTCTCCTTATTTTTAATCTTGGGTAATGTAATTATGATGTGTCTTGGTGTGTTCCTCCTTGGGTGCAACCTCTTTGGGACTCTCTGAGCTTCCCTGGACTTCCTGGAAGTCTATTTCCTTCCCCAGCTTGAGGAAGTTCTCCTTCATTATTTGTTCAAATAAGTTTCCAATCCCTTGGTCTTCCTCTTCTCTTTCTGGCACCCCTATGACTCAGATGTTGGGACATTTAAATATGTCCTGGAGGTTCCTAAGCCTCTCCTCAGTGTTTTGAATTCTTGTTTCTTCATTCTTTTCTGGTTGGATGTTTTTTTCTTTCTGCTGGTCCACTCCGTTTATTTGAGTCCTAGTTTCCTTCTCATCCCTATTGGTTCCCTGCAGATTTCCACTCATTTCCTTTATATTATCCTTCATTTGTTCAAGTAATTGCAACAATCTTTCTTCCCATCCTGTGAGCATCCTGATTACCAGTGCTTTGAACTGTGCATCTGATAGGTTGGCTATCTCTTCGTCACTTAGTTGTATTTTTTCTGGAGCTTTGATGTGTTCTTTAATTTGGGCCTTTTTTTTTTTCTCGGTGTGCCGGTTACTTTAAGGGGCGGCACCTTAGGTGTTCACCAGGGTGGGGTAACCCATGTCGCTGTGAAATGACGCTGTCTGTGGGGGTGGGGCCTGAGAGAACAGTGGCGCTTGCTCTGTTCTCAGCACTTCCCCAGCTACCCATAAGCAAGTTGGGCCCTTCTGTGCTGGCTCTGGGGTGAGTGGATGGGCCTGCACAGTTCCAAGTCCCTGTGGGTCTCTCCAACGAACTCTCCTGTGAGGCTGGGAGTTCCTCCCACTGCTGCCTCAACCCCCACAGGTGTATTCAGTTGGTGGTTTGAGGCTTTATTTCCCTGCGTTGGTGGGTCGCGTGATCTGTAACGCTCCCCAGCCTTTCCTCCTGCTTTATCTGAGCGAGAATGAGGGACCACCCAGTCCACCAGTCTCAGCCCCAGTTTCGCCGAGTGCGCCTGCCACGGGCCTCTCTGGGCTGCTTTAGCATTTCCGGTACTGCTCCACAAACTGAGTCTTGCGGAATGCTCTCCACCCGGCTCCGCCCCGCTTACTGGTCTGGATGAACATGCCTTCTTTAACTCCATGGTTGTCGGACTTCCACTCAGTTCAGTTTTCGGTTAGATCTGGCTGTTTTTTTTTTTTTTTTTTTAATATATATTTTTTATTTTTTTTATTTTTAGAGAGAGGGGAAGGGAGGGAGAAAGAGGGAGAGAAACATCAATGTGTGGTTGCCTCTCACATGGCCCTCACGGGGACCTGGCCTGCAACCCAGGCATGTGCCCTGACTGGGAATTGAACCGGGACCGCTTGGTTCCCAGCCCGCGCTCAATCCACTGAGCTACACCAGCCAGGGGCTGTTTTTGTTTTTTAAATTGTTGTTTTTCCTCTTTTGGTTGTGTGAGGAGGCACAGTGTGTCTACCTACGCCTCCATCTTGGCCAGAAGTCCTGTCATTCTTGATAAATGTCCTTTTAAGCACCGAAGATTTTAATTTTTGTGAAGCCCAGTTTATCTGTTTTTTTCTTTTGTCACTTGTGCTTTTGGTGTTACATCTAAGAATCCATTGCCAAATCTGGACTCATTAAGATTTACCATTATATTTACTTTTGAGAGTATTTTTAATTGTTATTCTAGTACAGTTGTCCCAATTTTTTCCTCTTTGCCCTCCTCTGCCCATCTCACCCCCACTCCCACAATCAATTCCCAACCTGTTGTCCATGTCCATGGGTCATTCATACGTGTTCTTTGACTAGTCACTTCCCCTTCTTTCCACCATAATTCCCCCCATTCCTACCTCCCCTCTGGCCACTGTCAGTCTGTTCCATGTTCCTGTGTCTCTGGTTCTATTTTGTTTGTTGGTTTATTTTGTTCACTAGATCCGTCTTTAAGTGAGATCATATGGAGATTATGTGGTATTTATCTTTCACCAATGGCTTATTTCACTTAGCGTAATGCTCTTCAGATCCATTCATGCTGTCGCAAAGGGTAGGAGCTCCTGTTTTCTTTCTGCTGTGTAATATTCCATTGTGTAAATGTACCACAGTTTTTCAGTCTAATCATTTACTGATGGGCACTTAGGCTGCTTCCAGCACTTAGCTATTGTAAATAGCACTGCTATGAACATAGTGGTGCATGCGTTCTTTTGAATTAGCGTTTCTGGTCTCCTATGGTATGTTTCCAGCAGTGGAATTGCTGGGTCAAAAGGCAGTTTGAAGCCCGGCTGGTGTAGCTCAGTGGATTGAGCATAGACTGGGAACCAGAGGGTCCCGGTTCGATTCCTAGTTGGGGCACATGCCTGGGTTGCAGGCCAGGTCCCCAATGAGGGCCATGTGAGAGGCAACCATACATTGCTCTTTCTCCCTCCCTTCTCCTCTCTCTAAAAATAAATAAATAAAACCTTAAAAAAAAGGCAGTTCCATTTTTAGTTTTCTGAGGAAATTCCATTCTGTTTTCCACAGTGGTCTCACCAGTCTGCATTCCCACCAACAGTGCACTAGGACTCCCTATTCTCCACGTCCTCCCTAGCACTTGTTGTTTGTTGATTTACTAATGATAGCCATTCTGACAGATGTTAGGTGATGTGTCATTGTGGTTTTAATTTGCATTTATCTGATGGCTAGTGATGTTGAGCTCCTTTTCAAAGGTCTTTGGGCCCTCTGTTATGTCCTCCTTGGAGAAGTGTTTGTTCAGGTCCTTTACCCATTTTTAATTGGATGGTTTGACTTCCTGGTGTTGAGTCATATGAATTCTTTATATATTTTGGAGATTAAACCTTTGTCTCATGTATTATTGATAAATGTGTTCTCCCATACGGTTGGTTCCCTTTTCATTTTGATGATGGTTTCTTTAGCCATGCAGAATATTTTTGAATTGATGTTGTCCCGTTTGTTTATTTATTTATTTATTTATTTAAATATTTTATTTATTTAATTTTAGAGAGAGGGGAAGGGAGAGAGACAGAGAGGGAGAGAAACAGCAATGTATGGTTGCTCCTCACATGGCCCTCACTGGGGACCTGGCCCGCAACCCAGGCATGTGCCCTGACTGGGAATCGAACCGGGACCCTTTGGTTCCCAACCCGTGCTCAATCCACTGAGCCACACCAGCCAGGGCCGTTTGTTTATTTTTTACTTTCCTTTGCCCTAGGAGATATATCAGGAAAAATATTTCTATGTGGGATATCTGAAATTTTATTGCCTAAGTTTTCCACTAGGACTTTTATGGTATCATGACTTATATTTAAGTCTTTTATCCATTTTGATTTTATTCTGGTGTATGGTGTAAATTGGGGGTCTCGTTTCATTTTTTTCATGTACCAGTCCAGTTCTCACAACACCATTTATTGAAGAGACTATTTTTACTATGTTGTATGCTTGTGCCCCCTTTTAGAAATATTAATTGAACATAGAGACATGGGTTTATTTCTAGGCTCTATATTCTGTTCCATTGATCTATGTGTCTGTTCTTATGCCAGTACCAAGCTGTTTTGATTACAGTGGCCTTGTAGTATAGTTTGATATCAGGTATTATGATCCTTCCAACTTTATTCTTCTTTCTAAAGACTGCTGAGGTTATTTGGGGTCTATTTTGGTTCCATAAAAATTTTTAGAGTCTATTCTAGATCAGTGAGATAGGCCATTGGTACTTTAATAGGGATTGCATTGAATCTATAGATTGTTTTGGGTAGTATGGACATTCTGATGATGTTAATTCTTCCAATCCATGAATACAGTATATGCTTCCATCTATTTGTATATTACTCAATTTCTTTCTTCTGTGTTCTATAGTTTTGTGAGTATAGGTCTTTTACCTCCTTGGTTAAATTTATTCCTAGGTACTTTATTTTTTTGTTGCTATAGTAAATGGGATTCTTTTCCTAGATTCTCTTTCTGATAGTTCATTTTTGGTGTACAAAAATGCCATGAATTTCTGAATATTGACTTTGTATACCACTGCTTTGCCAAATTCACTTATTAGGTCAAGTATGTTTTTGGTGGAGATTAGAGGGTTTTCTGTGTACAGTGTCATATCATCTGCAAATAATGACAGTTTCACTTCCTCTTTCCAATTTGCATCTTTTATTTCTTTATCTTGTCTCAACTCTGTGGCTAGAGCTTCCAATACTATGTTGAATCAGAGTGGTGAGAGCAGACACCCTTGTCTTGTTCCTCATCTTAAGGGAAAAGCTTTTAGTTTTTGCCCATTGAGTATGATGTTGGCATTAGGTTTCTCCTGTATGGCGTTTATTATGTTGAGGTATACTCCCTCTATTCCCACTTTGCTGAGGTTTTGTTTTTTTTTTTAACCATAAATGGGTGCTCTGTTTTATCAAATGCTTTTTCTGTATCTTGATATAAACGTGATTTTTGTCTTTTGTTTATGTGATGTATTACATTTATTGATTTACAAATATTGTACCATCCTTGTATCCCTGGGTTGAATCCCACTTGATCATGGTGTATGATCTTTTTAATGTATTGCTGGATGTGGTTTGCCAATATTTTTTTGAGGATTTTAGCATCTGTATTCATCAGAGAAATGGGCCTATCATTTTCTTTTTTTGTTGTGTCTTTCCTTGGTTTTGGAATTAGGGTAACACTGACCTCGTGTAAAGAGTTTGGGAGCCTTCCCTCTTTTTGAATTTTTTGGAATAGTTTGAGAGGAATAGGAGTTAGTTCTTGTTTGAATGTTTGATAAAATTTGCCTCTGAAGCCATCTAGTCCAGGGCTTTTGTGAGGTGGAAGTTTTTTGATCACTGCTTCAATATTGCTAGTTGTTATCAGTCTATTCAGGCTTTCTGCTTCTTCTTGATTCTGTTTTGGAAAATTGTATGTTTTTAGAAATATCTCCATTTAGTTCAGGTTGTCCAAATTCTTGGCATATAGTTGTTCATAGTAATTTCTTTCATTTTTTCTATTGCTGTGCTATTGGTTGTAACATGCCCCTTTTGTTTCTGATTTTATTTATTTGGGTCATCTCTCTTTTTTTCTTGATGAGTCTGGTTAAGGGCTTGTCGATTTTGTTTATCTTTTCAAAGAACCAGCTCCCGGATCCATTGATACTTTGAATTGTTTTTTAGCCTTTTAAAAAATATATTTTATTTATTTTATTTTTAGATAGAGGGGAAAGGATGAAGAAAGAGAATGAGAGAAACGTTGATGTGTGGTTGCATCTTCTGTGTCCCTTACTGGGAACCTGGCCTGCATCCCAGGCATGTGCCCTGACTGGGAATCGAACTGGAGACCCTTTGGTTCTCAGGTTGGTGCTCAATCCACTGAGCCACACCAGCCAGGGCTGTTTTTTAGTCTTTATGTCATTTAATTATGCTCTGGTCTTGTTTATTTCCTTCCTTCACTTGCTCTGGGATTTCTTTGCTGTTCTTCCTCTAGTTCTTTTAGATGTAAGGATAGGTTGTTCATTTGAGATTTTTCTATCTTCTTAAGTTAGGCCCATATTGCTATGAATTTCCAGACTACCTGTGCTGTATCCCAGAGGTTTGGGGTTGTTTTGTGTTCATTTTCTAATTTTTTAGAAGTTTTTCTGTTACAGTTTTTAAAAAGGTTTTATTTATTCATTTTTAGAGAGAATGGGAGGGAAGGAAAAAGAGGGGGAGAGAAACATTGATGTGTGGTTGCTTCTCACATGCCCCCTTACTGGAGACCTTGCCCGCAACCCAGGCATGAGCCCTGACTGGGAATCAAACCAGCAACCCTTTGGTTCGTAGGCTGGCACTCAGTCCACTGAGGCACACCAGCCAAGGCTGTTTTGTGTTTATTTTAATTTGTTTCCAGGTACTTTTTGATTTCTACTTTGATCTCATTGTTAATCCATTCATTATTTAATAACATGTTATTCAGTGTCCATGTATTTGACTGTTTTTGAATTTTTTTCTTGAAGTTGGTTTCTAGTTTTAATCCATTGTGAACCTAGAAGGTGCTTGATATGATTTCAATTTTCTTGAATTGTTGAGGCTTATTTTTTTGTCCTAACATGTGGTCTGTCTTTGAAAATGATCCATGTGCATTTGAAAAGAATTAATATTTTGCTTTTTGTGGGGTGTAATGCTCTGTAAATATCAATTAAGTCCATTTGATCTCTGGTGTTTTTCAATGTCACAATATCCTTGTTGATTTTTTGTTTGGATGATCTATCATTGTTGACAGTAAGGTATTAAAATCCCCTACAATCACTATATTACTGTTGATCTCCATAAAGTTCTCCAAGATTTTCCTTATGTATTTAGGTGCTCCTGTGTTGGGTGCATATATGTTTACAAGGGTTATATCTTCTTGTTGGATTACTCCCTTAGGTATTATATAGTGACCTTCTTTGTTTCTTGTTTTGAAGTCTATTTTGTCTGATATAAGTATTATTACTCCAGCTTTTATTCTTTCATATCCATTTGCTTGGAATATTTTTTCCAACTCTTCACTTTCAGTCTGCATAGGTCTTTTGTCCTGAAGTGGGTCTCTTGTAGGCAGCATTTATGTTGGTCATGTTTTCTTATCCACTCAGCTATCATATGTCTTTTGATTAAAGCATTTGATCCATTTACATTTAAGGTTATTATTGATAGGTATTTATTTATTCATTGTCTTTTCCCCCTTTGTGCCTATATTTCTCTCTCTTTTTCTTCATTTTTTTATTGTTGTACAAGTACAGTTGTCTCCATTTACCCTCACCAATACCCTTCACCCCACCACTCCTAGTCTCCCACCCTTGATCCTATCCCCTTTGGCTTTGTCCATGGGTCCTTTATACATGTTCCTTGACTTGACCCTTCCCCTTCTTTACTCCGTTATCCCCTCTCTCCTCTGGTCACTGTCAGATTGTTCTTTATTTCCATGTCTCTGGTCTGTTTTGCCTACTTGTTTGTTTTCTTGATTAGGTTCACTTATAGGTGAGATCATATACTATTTGTCTTTCACTGCCTGGCTTATTTCACTTAGCATAATGCTCTCCAGTTACACCCGTGCTGTTGTGAAGGGTAGGAGTTCCTACTTTCTTTCTGTTGCATAGTATTCCATGGTGTAAATGTACCACAGGTTTTTGATCCACTCATTTACTGATGGGCATTTAGGCTGTTTCCAGCACTTGGCTATTGTAAATAATGCTGCTATGAACATTGGGGTACATAGGTTCTTTTGAATTGGTGTTTCAGGATTCTTGGGGTATAATTCCAGCAGTGGAATCGCTGGGTCAAAAGGCAATTCTATTTTCCATTTTTTGAAGAAATTCCATTCTGTTTTCCACAGTGGCTGCACCAGTCTGTATTCTCACCAACAGTGCACTAGGATTCCCTTTTCTCCACATCCTTACCAGCACTTGTTGTTTGTTCATTTGGTTATGGTGGTCACTCTGACTGGTGTGAAGTAGTATCTCATTGTGGTTTTAATTTGTATCTCTCCGATGGCTAGTGATGCTGAGCATCCTTTCATGTGTCTGGGCCCTCTGTATATCCTCCTTGCAGAAGTGTCTGTTCAAGTCTTTTGCCCATTTTCTGTTGGGTTTTTTGTCTTCCTGGAGTGGAGTCGTATGAGTTCTTTATATATTTTGGAGATCAGACTCTTGTCTGAGGTATCATTGGTAAATATGTTTTCCCATATGGTTGGTTCTCTTTTTATTTTAATACTGTTTTCTTTAGCCGTGCAGAAGCTTTTTATTTTGATGAGGTCCCATTTGTTTATTCTTTCCTTTATGTCCTTTGCTCTAGGGGACATATCAGTGAAAATATTCCTGTGTGGAGTATATGAGACTTTCTTACCAATGTTTTCCTCTAGGCATAGTGCTGTCATGGATGAGAACCAGTTAAATGTAGCAGTTATAGAGAAATCTGCCCCCAAGATTCTACTCCTCTCTTCTTGGCTGTGAGTGTAGAAAAATAAGGGTTAACTGTGGGGCTCAGTGGTATATTTTACTTTTTTGTTTAGCATGTTAGAAGTATCATGGATACTTCAAAAAGCTTAGGGAGGCTGCTGGCATAGCCCTTAGGAGACTCCAGACGTACTGAGGACCTTTCTAAGGTGGTTGAGTGCCCATCTCTGCTCTCTGTATACTGTAGCTTCTGGGTGTACCCTGTGATGGGCCAGATGCTGGGTAACTATGTGAAGCCTCCAACTTGGTCCCTTAACTAAGGTGAGTAACTTTACTTCTGGTTTGGTGATAAAGAATACCAGCTTTGTTTTGTTCTTTCTTGAACTGCCCCCAAGGGTTAGAATGGGGATAAGTTCATGTTTGAATGATTGAAATTCCAAGTCAATAATCCTTATCACAAACCATTAAGGTCATATGTATTTCATAAATCAAATTTTTTTAATATTAGAAAGGCATTACAGTGCATGTAGAGTATTGTACATATACTGCCAGTGGGGTTTGAGGCAGCACTCCATAATCAAAATACATTATTTTTATGGAAAAATGCATGAATGTTCACCATAAGTGTATTAAACCAAGTCTGTTAATTGCCTCAGCTCAGTTCAGTCATATTTTTCTACCAAATTAGCTTTGAAAAAAACTGACTTTGAGAGCTTTTATGATTTGGTGATTGCCTGTAAAGGAGTGTGGACCTGTAATTGTCATTGGTTTTTTACTTCAAATTGATCCACAGAGGGAAAGGCACATTCTCAATGGATATTTCCTTGGAGGGGTTCTCTGATGAGGTATTGTGCAGGCGATGGGCTCCTGCCTGTGTTTGTTTCATATTCTTTTGTCTTCCACTTTGCAGGGATTCAAGTGGGTGTCTTTTCTTATATTGTTTTTCTTTATAGTATCCTTTCCTTCTAAATATGTACTCTGAGAGAACTGAAACCCAATGCTAAAGAATATACACATGACAAAGCCAAACAAGTCTGTAATGTGGACAATCTGTATTTATAAATGTTCACAGGATAGGGACAGATATTGATTATATTATAAACCACACCATTAAATCACTGTAGGTGAAAGAACTCCAAAAACATGCATTTCATTTTTTATCAGTCCTTAGTCCTGCTGAATGTCTCCAACTTCAGGACAAGGTCAAACATTCAGCATATCTGGCTGCCAGGAGTGGTTGAATCTCCTGGGTGTTAAATGTGCAGTTTCCTGAAGTCTCAGACTTCTGGAATCAGCATTCTTAATGGAGGAGCCCAGAAATTCTCATGCTTAGTGAGTGATCTGCAGACGTTTCTTTGTCCCTCTGGAGAACCAGTGCTTGAGTAAAGGTCAACCTGCCATAGCTTTGAAGGCTGTAATCCAGGCCTAGGTCAAATGAAGGAGCACTGGACTGATTTGTCTCTTAGGACAAAGTTCTTTTTGTTTGGTTTGACCTGGATAGAGAGTAGAAGAAACTACTCAGTCATGCTTAGAAACAAACCAATTCAGTGTGGGGGAGGAAAAATAATTTTCCTTCTACCCTTCTACAATTTTGCCTGAGATGCCCTTGTTATAAAAGACACATTTAAAAAATACATATTGAATAAAATGTATACCTCTGCTGTACATGGGAGAGACACAGTGAAACAGAGTGACTCCTTGAAATGGTCTAAGCCATCTCCTCAAATACTATCTCCAGCTAAGGATAAAGAGAGATATTGGGGAGGGAGGAGTGAGTTATGGGAGATGACCAAGAAAAAGCACAGTAAACAACAGTAAGGTTGATACACAGATATTAGTCCTTGCCTTCTACATGGAAGAGCTTCTAGATATTTAGTCATCCTCCTCTTCCTGGTACTCAGAGGGAAACACCCATACAAACGGAGTCTCCTTTATTAACGTAAATGTCCCTTACAAAAGAATAACTTCTCAGTTTTCAGAGCTTTTCCTGTGTCTGCTGATTCTTAAAAATAGCCTAATATAGCCCTGGCTGGTGTAGCTCAGTGGATTGAGCGCGGGCTGGGAACCAGGCGGTCCCGGTTCGATTCCCAGTCAGGGCACATGCCTGGGTTGTGGGCCGGGTCCCTGTGAGGGCCATGTGAGAGGCAACTGTACATTGCTGTTTCTCTCCCTCTCTTTCTCCCTCCCTTCCCCTCTCTCTCTAAAAATAAATAAAAATAAAAATAAAATCTTTAAAAAAAATAGCCTAATATAATCCTTATGCCAAAGAGACAGATTTTTGCTCCCTTTCAAAATCAAAGGGAGGTATAGAGCCTAGGGGTGACAATATTGATTGGGTTGCCAGATAAAATACAGGATGCCTAGTTAAATGTTAATTTCAGATAAGCACTGAATAATATTCTAATATAAATATATCCTAAATATTGCATGTAACAGAGCTATATTAAAACATTATTCTTTGTTTATATGAAATTCATGTTTAACTGGGCATTGAGCATTTTTATTTGCTAAATCTGAATGCTGGGTATTGATTAACTCATATTCCCCCGTAGGAGGCAAACCATATGGCATTTGTGTACTTTTTCTTTTATTTAAAATATATATATTTTCATTGATTATGCTATTATAGCTGTCCCACTTTTTTATCCCCTTTATTTCCCTGCACCCAGTGCACCCCTCCCCCATCATTCCCCCACCTTAGTTCAGGTCCATGGGTCATACATAAGTTCTTTGGCTTCTCCATTTCCCATACTGTTTTTAACCTCCCCGTCTATTTTGTATCTATGATTTATGCTACTTATTCCCTGTGCCATTTCCCCCATTCGTCCCACTCTCCCTCCCCGCTGATAACCTTCCATGTGATTTTCATCTCTGTGAATCTGTTCTTGTTCTAGTTGTTTGCTTAGTTCATTTTGTTTTTGTTTTTCTCAGGTTCAGTTGTTGATAAGCTGTGTTTGTTGTCATTTTCCTGTTTGTATTTTTGATCTTCTTTTACTTTTTTAAAAAATATATTTTATTGATTATGCTATTACAGTTGTCCCATTTTCCCCTCTTTATTCCCCTCCACCCTGCACACCGCCTCCCACCCGCATCCCCTCCACTTAGTTCATGTCCATGGCCGTACATATAAGTTCTTTGGCTTCTGCATTTCCTATACTATTCTTAACCTCCCCTGTATATTTTCTACCTACCATTTATGCTACTTATTCTCTACCTTTTCCCCCTCTCTCCCCCTCCCACTCCCCTGTTGATAACCCTCCATGTGATGTCCATTTCTGTGACTCTCTTCCTGTTTTAGTTGTTTCCTT
>PVJI01017355.1:0-35889 GCA_004026765.1 Micronycteris hirsuta
TAGTCTATCAATCTGCAGTCTCACTTTCTTCAGACACCACAAAATGCTTTATAAACAGAAGCTTGCAAAAAATATGGGCACAGGTTCTAATGAGAGAACACAAAATGGCCTCCTTAGAACGGAACCTGGGTGGTGGCTCGACTCTTAACAGGGGCCAAAGAAAACAGGAGCCCACAGAATGGAGAGGGCTGTGTCTGACTTTGAACTGTTGATAGTCATTGCAAAATAACTCATTGTTCACCAAGCAAGACGTAAACTATTGCAATTGACTGTATGTGTTACTTGTTGGAACTAGGCTAAGAGCTTCAAATTCAAGATATTTCCTTGTGCCAAGGATTGACTGTCCTGTTCATTTTCTGAGATAAACATCCTTAAAATTGTTGGCAATTTACAAAATGGGAAGGTTGTTCTTTTGTGCTTTGGGAAACATAGCTGTGGTCTTGAATTCTCTTTCTGTTGTTTAGGTATATATCCTTGGACAATTAAAAAAATTTCCTCTCAGTCCCAATTTCCTTATCTTTGAAATACCTAAGGTCTGTCTTCTAGGGTTGTTGTGAAGATTAAATGAAATGATTAAATAACCCCCCCCCCCCAACAGAGGGCATGGAAGGGAGCGCCAAAAGGAAGATCCAGAGAAAGTGGAAGAAGCCAAGAAATAGCAATGTCTTTCCTGTGTGCTCTCACTGAACCCTATGAATAAACTGGTCCTGACACCCACTGGACAGTGCTTTGGGGCTTAACTCTCCTTGCCAACAAACAATGTGCTTTTAAAAGAAGATCACCATCTATTTTTTTTTTTTAAATTCTAGTTCAAAATTTGGCCTGGTGGCTGACTCACAGTTAATCTTTTTTTTTTTTAAAGATTTTATTTATTTATTTTCAGAGAGAGGAGAAGGGAGGGAGAAAGAGCAATGTACGGTTGCCTCTCACATGGCCCTCATTGGGGAACTGGCCCGCGACCCAGGCATGTGCCCCAACTGGGAATCGAACCGGGACCCTCTGGTTCCCAGCCCGCACTCAATCCACTGAGCTACACCAGCCGGGCTGACTCACAGTTAATCTTGATTAAATGTTACTATTCAAATGAATAATAGAATGGCCTTGGAGATTCTGCAATCTGATAGAAATTTTGTCACTAGAATTGACTAAGTCTTAGAACAACTGATCAATGGGTAAAGCACAAGTTATTGGTCTCAAATACTCTTTCAGTTGAAAGTCTAGAGTAATGTGGTAAATAATTTTTAAACTGCCAACTTCAAGGACTTTGAATCTATGAATCTGTAGTTTTAACAAGCTCCCCAGGTTATTCTGATATACAGTCAGATTTTTCTTTGGCAGTTCTAAGGCTCTTGGCCGTCTTGCTCATGATTTGATAAAAGGTTAGTATTTGAGTGCCTCAAGTGAACTAGCTAGGTCCCACCAAGTACACAGATGATAGTGCAGGCCATCAGGGAAGAGGATTCTGAGAAGTCTAAGCAGGCAAGTAAGTGTGTGATGATCACCTGAACAGTGCTCACGAAACATCTGATTATTTGAATTGGGACAGAAAATCAGAATTGAAATCTAAAAAATAGTTTGGCAGCATTGTAATCCTACTTTCATTTAGCAAATACTTTAATCTTTCTTATCTCAGTTTCCTAGTCTATAAAATAAATATAACCATATTTCTACCTTTAAGATTTTCTGAAGACTAAATGAGCTAACTTATGCAAAGCACAGCGCTGGCATAAATCCATGCTCAATTCACATTCATATCACTATCATCTTTCTAAACCAAATAAATATTATCTTCTTCATAAACTCTTACCTGACTTTTCCAATTCATAAATATTTACCTCTCTTTGAAATATCTTAACATGTAAATCATGAAACAATTCTAAAATTTAGTTCTGCACTCTCTTGTATTACGATATTTTTTAGCAATGATTTTCTTGTTTTACCTTTTATTTTCTGAAGCAAAATACACTCTTCATGACTGATAGTCTATAGAAAGTACATCTATGTTACATGAACATGCAGTAAGTTTCAAAAGCACATGTTAAATGGACAGTTCCATTCCACAAAGTAATGCCAGTTCCTACTGGGAAAATAGGATGTCATCAGCCACAACAAAAATGGGGGTGATTCTTTTCACTTGGTAGCATGTGCTTCCAAAATTAATTCCAATCACTGAATTATATTGAGAGAAAATGTTTTGGTCTTAAAAAATAGGTCATACACATGTTTTTGAGGTCAGAATGATAAACACTGGTTAAATTTCTACATTTTCAAGAGAACTCTCTATGAGACTTGGATTGTGTAAGTATGAGACAAAGTAGAAGTGACTCCACTCGGACTCATTTAACTCCCAAAATTGCTGCCCCCCCCAAACAAAGACAAAGAAGGCTTATTTTTATTTCTGTTTTATATCAAAAGTGGATCAAAATACAGAGGCTTAATGTTAGCCATTGGCTCTGGAACACGTTGAGGTTCTCCTGATTTGTGTGTACAGGTACATGCAGCATGCTCAGGTGGTCAAGGAGGACACACCACTGGATTCAACAGGACCTCTACTACACAAGGCCCCCCCCGTGAAGACTGGGGGTTATGGCAGATCAAAACAAATATGAAGGGGCAGCCAAAATGAGGAGACAAAGTCATAATTTTAGAGTTCAGTTTTATACTCTCATGTATAGTGATATTTTTAAATAATGATTTTCTTGTCTTACCTTTGATCTTCTGAGACAAAGAAACAGGCCCCAAATGGAAGAACAGGCGAAATCTCCAGAAAAATAGCTAAATGAAATGGAGGCAAGCAATTAATCAGATAGGTAGTTCAAACTAATGGTCATAAAGATGCTCAGCAGGATGAGAAAGAACAGAGAAACCGTAAAAAAGGAACAGTCAGAAATGAAGAATACAATATCTGAAATGAAGAATGCACTAGAGGAATAAACAGTAGGGTGGATGAAGCAGAGGATCAAATCAGCAATCTGAAAGACAAGGTAGAAAAAATACCCAGTCAGAGAAGAAAAAAAGAAAAAGGAATTTAAGAAAATGAGGATAATTTTAAGGACATTTTGGCATAACAGGAAGTGCAACAACATCACATCATAGGGATACCAGAGGAGAAGAGAGAAAGCAAGAGATTGAGAACCTATTTGGAGAAATAATGGCCGAAACCTTTCCTAACCTGGTGAAGGAAAAAGACACCCTGGTCCAGGAAGGACAGAGTCCCAAACAAGATGATCCCACAGAGGCTCACACCAAGAAACATCATAATTAAAATGGCAAAGTTTAAGGACAAAAAGAGAATCTTAAAAGCTGCAAAGAAAGGCTGTCATTTACCTACAAGGGAGTTCCCATAAGCCCGTTAACTAGTTTCTGAATAGAAACATTTCAGGCCAGAAGGGATTGGCATGAAATAGTCAAAATGATCAAAAACAATGACCTACAACCAAGACCGCTTTACCTGGCAAGGCTATTATTTAAAATTGAAGAAGAAATAAAGAGCTTCCAACACAAGAAACAAATTAAAGGAGTTTGTTGCCACCAAACTAGTGTTTCAAAGGACCTGTATATTATTTAGTGACTCTAGTTATGACTAGTGAAATATAAAGTTCCAGTAATCCAATCTTCATATTGTAGGGTGAGACTCGCTGAGTGCCAGGTTAGAAAGATCTCAGGAGTAGCTAAGACCCATGGTGGAAAAAGGTGAGGAAGACATCTGGCTTTTAGAAGTCAGAATGCCAAATAGATACTTGAAGGATATATAATTGGGCCCTGAGCTCAGGAACACATTCTGTGGTTAGCTTTTGGAAAATAGAAAAGTACTCTGACAAACAGAGGAGAGGGGTAGAGCAGAAGAGAGCTGTCAGTAGCTGTGCATTAGGATTTGTAGACTTCTAATATTTTTAGAAGCTTGGAAGAGATCCAACCAAAACTGGATGCCATGGTCAAAGAAAGTTACCTTGTGCAGTTGGAGCAAGCTCAGAGACCAGTGTTCTAACAGGGCTCCATGCTCGGGCTCCGAAGGAGAGCGGAAGACCCCTGATATTTCCCTGGAGGGGTTAACCATCCGCTCCTGCTGCAGTCGTTCATTTATGATGTTCTTGAAAACATTCATTGAAGTGCATATTTCCTATGTTTAGTTTGAAATTCAGCTATATTCAATAGCAATCAAATTCACATATTTAGCAGCCTGAGTTCTGGATCTGGAAAGTACCGCAAGGTCAATTGTATATATCTCCTGTCTTCTGTGAAGACTTCATCTTCTTACCTCTTTCATTTACAAGAATGAAGATTCCACAAATACTTTAGTTTATTTGGGGCTAATTTCATTCTCCAACAATGCTTTGCATGTTTAACATAATTATTATTTTTTCAATTGTACCCTTATCTCTTTGGTTCTGTCCATCTTGAGATAAAGCCCACATAGAATATCGATTACCGAAGGTGGTTGTAAATTTTTCTGTGCTTTTTTTTTTTTTTACTCCAGACTTAATATAAAGCTAATTTATCCTTAAGTTCATTACCCTTCCTTGATCATTTCTGACACTCTTCTTTGAAGTCTCTTTTAGTTTTCAAAAGAGAGACACTGAAACTGACAATAACATTTTTTTTGTGTGCTCAACATGACAGATAACTTCAGAGCTCTTAAGTTATTCTTTCTTTTGACATGCTTCTTTTCAGTAATGGCACCACACTGCCTAAGATAAATATGTCTAAGGTGGTTTTGAGGCCAAAGGCTGTTCGACTTCATTTCCTTATCAACAGAATTCAACCTAAAGGATGAAATGAAAAGATGTCGTTTCATAAAAGCCCCCCTTCTACACCTCCCTCACTTGAATGACTCATCCCAGAAGGCAGTTTTTCCATCCCTGCTATGACAGAACTCTTTTGTTAGCTTGTCCTTAGAATTTATTTAACAGCTACTAAATGCCAATGGTGTTGACGGGAGATGGTAATTAGGGTTAGCTTCTGTTGGAGTGGTATCACCTCCAAGTAATTTTTCAATGCTGAAGTGGGGAATGTTCTTATATTTGGAGGGCATAATAACTCGCAAATAACTGAATTTCACTTGGCAAATTTTATCAAAATGATACACTTTTTTTATTTGTTTTAGTAATTGATCCACATAATTTGAAAACCATCCATTATCTTTAGGTAATGAAATATACTTTTATTCATTCAGCAGGAAACTAATCAAGTAGATGATATTCACAAGCAAATAAAGCTATTTGGGTTTTTGATGAAGAACTACTGCTGTTAAAATATATACACTCATTTTTTGGTAGCCAAGGGTGCCAGTATCTAAATAAATTAATTAAGTAAATAACTAAATAATGTGTAATTAATGAATAAATAATAAAACAGAATTCTGTAAGTCTAAGTAGCATTATCACCATTTAAAATGAAACTTTTCCAGGCCCTGGCTGGTGTAGCTCAGTGGATTGAGCGTGGGCTGAGAACCAGAGGGTCCCGGTTCGATTCCCAGTCAGGGCACATGACTGGGTTGCGGGCCAGGTCCCCAGTGAGGGCCATGTGAGAGGCAGGCATACATTGTTCTTTCTCCCTCCCTTCTCCTCTCTCTAAAAATAAATAAATAAAAATCTTAAAAAAAATAAATAAAATGAAACTTTTCCTGAAGAATTTAATCTCAGTTATTTTGATAGATCCTAAATATGCCAGACAGACAAAAGAAAATTGTATATCAAATGTTTGATTTGGCCCTGGCTGGTGTAGTTCAGTGCATTGAGCGTGGGCTGCAAACCAAAGGGTCGCTGGTTCAGTTCCCAGTCAGGGCACATGCCTGGGTTGCGGGCCAGGTCTCCAGTGGGGGCCACATGAGAGGCAACCACACATAGATGTTTCTCTCCCTCTCTTGCTCCCTCTGTTCCCTTCTGTCTAAAAAATAAATAAACAAAATCTTTAAAAAAATGTTTGATTTAAAGTTACCTTTTTTAAAAGACTTGATTTATTTATTTTTAGACAGAGGAGAAGGAAGGGAGAAAGAGGGAGAGAAACATCAATGTGTGGTTGCCTCTCACATGCCCCCAGCTGGGGACCTGGCCTGCAACCCAGGCATGTGCCCTGAGTGGGAATTGAACCAGGGACCCTTGGTTCTCAGGCTGGCACTCAGTCCACTGAGCCACACCAGCCAGGGCCTGTAGTTACCTTTTTGGCAATGTTATTATTTTTACTTTTTCTCTTAATCTCATTGGAGCTAAAAATACTGAGTTACATGAGAGGGGACCCAAAAAATCCCTGAATTATCTTCTGGAGGGCGGGCCCCTTGTACTACAGGTTTCTTCTGCTAGGTGAGTGTTCTAGGAACCCATCTGGATCTGTGCACCAGTTGGCGTAGTTGGGAGAGGCTGAGTTCAGCTTCAGTAAATTTTTTTTTTTGAGGACTTTAACGCATTTGCCCATTTCATGATTGGTGATTACGAGCGCACCTGCCCATAATGTGCTGAGTGTTCAGCAGTTTTTGACCAAAAATGGCATAATCCCCATGCCCCACTTTCTCTATTCAACCAAACCTGCCCCAAGTGACTTTTTTGTTTCCCTGGATGAAAAATTCCTCAAAGGGAAGCGTTTTGCCCATGTGGAAGAGATGAAAGAAAAAACGGCAGAAACACTAAAAGGCATCAAAATTGACGAGTGCAAAAACTGTTTTGAGCAGTGGAAAAACATCTCGATAGATGTATTGCATCAAATGGAGAGTACTTTGAAGGTGACTGAAGTTTAACCATGTAAAAATAAATACATAATATTTTATCAATAAATTCTGTTTTTGAGGGGTCCTCCCTCGTATGTAAAATAATCAACTTTGCATTGCTACTTATGTAATAGTCTCCTTTAAAATTGTGATATCAATACAAGTCGATAAGTACTGAAAGATGGTTACTTTCTTAAAAGTGGGAATGGCCGAGGAGCTATGTGTGTAATTCCGGTGCATGGAGTGCTCCAAGCTGAGTAGCTTATCTTATGCAGAGTAGGTACTAGGTTGTTTTTAATGAGAGGAAACACACTGCAGAAATTCCTTTAAGATGAAATTTTTTAAAATTAGGGAAAAGAGTCTGGGAAAAATATAATATGTTACATCAACTGGTGGCATCCTTTTTGTTGATAAGATATGTAAAATGAGGTTTGAAGTGCCCCACATTCACAAAAAAAATGCATGGGAACATCTCACCTTTTATTCCATTTGGAAATAATAAAAAATGGTTCATATCAGTGTTAATGCTGGTCAAAGGATACTTTTATTGATATACAATATTTTTTTTCAATTTGAATAATTATTAAACAAGTTTTATCTCTTATTCAGAATCTCATGTGTCCAACATTTTAAAAAAGTTTTTATTTATTTATTTTTAGAGAAGAGAAGGGAGGGAGAAAGAGAGGGAGAGAAACACAAATGTGTGGTTTCCTCTTGAACGGCTCCCACCAGGGACCTGGCCAGCAACCCAGACACGTGCCTTGACTGGGAACTGAACCAGGATCCTTTGGTTTGTAGTCTGGTGCTCAGTGAACTGAGCCACACCAGCCGGGGCTTGTCCAACATTTATGTTAATACCAAAGTTTCTATTCTTTTCTCCATTCACCAGGATTATGATAGATATTTTCAGAAAATACTCAGTTCCACTCATCCTATTTATATTGCATTAATTGCAAGAATCAGCTAAGATTTCTTTAAAACAAATGCAATAGGATAACAAATGATCAAAATGATGACCAAATAGAGCATGCTGCCTCAAAACTAGAATTCCAACTCACCAAAAGGGGGGAAATTGTGTCTCAGAGGACAAGGTAACCAATAAATATTTGCAGGAAGCATAACTTCTGACATTATATGTGGGTGTCCATATAAGGAAAAATAAATAAATTATTGATTCTTGGGGAAAGAATATGTCTCGGAGTTGGCCATGCAAGTACAGCCAAAACAAATAACATGAGTAAAAGGAGGTGGACTGTGTGTGACTGGGAATTATTATAATGCTGTAAAATAGCTCATTGGTCATCAGGCAAGACATGCATAATTTGAGTTGACTGAGGATGTTATTTACTGGACCTGGACTGGGGGTTCAAGTTAAAAGTTATGAGTACACTGCCTTGTTCATCCTGAGGCTTTTCGATGGTGCTCATTGCAACACCATCGCACCTTGTGTTCCACCACGCCTTGCAATGGTGTTCTTGCTTTGTGTGGTGCCCCTCACACAGTAAGTGCTGGGGGAAGGCTTTCTGAGTCATTCACACAGGGGATGCCTTTTGGTGACACACTGTCAAGCGCTGCGTTATTCAACCTCGATGAGCTCCTCATCTGTGAAATGGAATCAACGATAGCTAGTTCACAAGAATATTGTTTGGATTATGTACGAATGTATATATGAAAAACAAAATAGTATTTCAGAGCAACATGAGTCAGGGCGAAGTACATGAGTCTTGCAATCAGACAGACAAATTACATCAGGCCAGCAAAAGATTGGGTTATTACTGGTTTGCCATGAGAGCTGGCAGCGCTTCCTGTTATGGCTGGAATCAATTTCCTTGCCCCTTGATGCTGCGTTTGGCAATAGTAATTGCTTTGGCCGATGGGGTGTTAGTGGAAGTGTCAAGGCCATGAGGAGTGAATAGCATGTGTTTCCCCTTGCACTCTTGTGCTTTTCATCTGCATTTGGAGAGCATGTCCAAGTTGGTTGGCTGTTTCAAAAAGAATGAAGAGGCATGTAGAATTAACTTGAACCCAACCCGTACATTGGAGCCAAGTGGATGATTCTAGCTGAGCCACAGTTTATCTTTAGACCAGTAAGTGATAGTAAATGTCATTCTTGTCTAGAGAGGACTTTGGAGTTGTTCGTTACCCAGCACTATCCTTGCACTAGTTGACTGCTATATGGCTCCAATCAATGATCTCAAATGGAGAATTCATTTTCTGCAAAACTGTTTTAGAAAACATTTTCTGCAATTACTGTACAGATGGTTGTACATTAATTTCTAAACATGCCTGAAAGGCGGTAGCTATAATATTCTCTCTGTACATTTCTAAATATCCATGGACTAAGAAGCAAAATATATCTCAACATTAAATCAGGTGCCATAGCATAATTTTGTATATTTATCATGTAACTTCAAATACTTCTTTATATTTATTTATAAATATGGAATGTGAATTGGCTAATTTTATATCTAGCTTATCTCTGTGAATTTATAAAATGTACCTATTACAGGCATAATTCTTCCCTTAAGATACACCTACTGGCATAAGGCATGAAAAGATTTCCCCCAAATTCTGGGCAGTCAAAGTCCTTGAGGTCTCTCCTTTTTGGAAGATATCTGCTGGCATGGTTTAGTTGTGCAGCCGAAATATGGGGATGGGGGTGACGGGGAGGCCTTTCCATCTTCTGCAGTGCTTCCAGCATAGCTTTAGCTTGAAAGTGTCTGTGTTCCCTGTGTACATAGCATTGAGATGAGCTGAAATAAAAAAAGAGCCACAAATAGAAGGTCAGAGTATATATATATATATATATATATATATATATATATATATATATATATATTGCTTTCTCTTGTGTAATGTTTTTGAAGTCAGCCATCTTGGAAGGGAGAAAAACTCTGACCTTCACAGTCACTGGTAGAGACGCATTCCTTCTGAGACATAACTCTGCCATCAAATAGGGCGCTGTCATCATCTCCATGGTTACAACCGAGTGACAAATATGTTCAGATTTCAGCCAGTGGAAGAGGGAAGAGAAAGCAGAAGCGTCCTTACAGTTTTAAGGCTCCAGCCAGAGAGTGACACATACTACTTTTGATCACGTGTTATTAAGAACTTAGTCACATGGCCCTATCTAACTGCAAGGGGTCCTGGGAAGTGCAGTCTCCAGCTAGGCAGCCCAGTCCTGACTTTAACTCAAGTGCTATGAAAGTCGGCAACATGTACAGTATGTTGGAAGAGAAAGGACCTCTCTCACTCTCTTCTCTACCTGAGGAGAAACCCCTTTCACTCTTTGCTGTTGCAGCTTCTGTATTTCTCCTAATCTGTACTGGAAATTTTGGGGGTCACGTGTACCACGTTTCTACTTCAATTGTCTACTTCATAGTGACATTGGACTAGTTACTTTTGAGTCTCAGTTGCCTTATATCTTTAAAAAGAGCATTAAATATTCATCTTGTAGAGTTATAACATACAATAAAAATGCTTGTAGAGAAGCACTTGCAACAGTGGCTGGCACATGCTAAGTAAGCTTCTAGTACCTATATCCTATTGTAATTGTGGTCATTGTATAGTTTTTGTTGTCAATGTAATGGCCAGGGACTTTCATGACTGATAGGTCCTACAAATGCTGTGGTTGGAGTGAACCGGAGATCCACATTCCCACACGAGTTAGATCCCAAGAAGGAGCTCTCACTGCCCTGCCCTTGTACCTGGCTGCCCTCCTTCCAATCCTGTACCATTCCCCAGAAGGTCAGACACCTTTGCCGTGTGGTGTCTTGGGTGGGTCGGCACCTGTGCTCCAAGCCTTATATCTGTAGCATTGCTCCTCTCAACCCCCGAAACCACTCCTCTCCAATGGTAGGGAAGGGACCAGTGCAAGCCGTGCAACTCTCTGCACGTGTCCGCTGGGCCTGCTCGTGACAGAGGAAGATCTCTTCCTGCAGAGCCTCACCAGCTTGGCTTGGTTGGCCCCTGACCACCAGGTAGAATCTGTGGCGAGACACTGCAAAGCAGGCCTGTGCAGACGTCATCACAGCGGGCCTGTGTAGGGGGTACTCCAGTGCAAATGTGCTCCCTACCTTGACTCCTAAGGAGGTGGGATGGTTTTTATGTAGGTTGCTTAGGAGATTGCCACCCTAAGTGAAGGGAAATTGGCCTTAGGGTCACTGAAAAGTTCCTGGCCTATATGATTTCACAGTCTCCAGTGGGTGGGAATTACCTTGTGCCTTTTCTCTCTGAGTTTAGTAAGCACATTCAAGGTCACTGCTCCCTTCACCCCTCAGACTCACTAGAACTGAGCTGTCCACCCTACATTTGACTATGTGTGACTAGTGAGTTCTTTAAATGTGCTAACATTTTAAAAATATTCTGAGTCTCAAAGATTGCATAGTATGAAAATATTTGAATATTACTAAATCATTTTATATTGATTATGTTAAAAGGATGCTTTGGAAATATTGACTTAAATATAATACATTGGTAAATACAAAGGATATATTTATTCATTTTGTTTTCTAATTTTACTTTTTAGAAAATGCCACTACTAGGACATTTAAAGTCATGTATGTGGCTCAGATTATATTTCCTTTGGACAGAACTGCAGACTATGGACCCAAGTCATGCGGGAATATGAATTTCAATGCTGTTTGTTTCCCAGGAAAGTTGAAGACCACTTCAAGAGGTAGGCAGGTGTTTTGAAAGGATGTAGTAGAAATGCATTTTGCCAATGCAAGAAGAACTTTGCATGGAACAGTGTTCTTTGTTCACTACCACTAACTGACTCTGGGAGCTTTTTTATTGTTGATCAAAATCGTAAAGAAGAAACTTATGGTTAATAGTACCTGGCACCATATGAATTATTATTAAATTCTGTAAATGTCAAGTGATGTCAATCTTTACATCAGGATGACTCAAAGAAGAAGATAATTTGGATGATTCAGTAACCCTTACAGACTGCAAGTTAGAAATGATGAGATACAAAATTTCAACATTAACTCTCAGAACAGGTATTTTTGAAATACTTTTGTCACATGCTTAATTTTATGTTTAATAAAAATTAGTGACAATGTCTAAGCAAGTCTTGGGGAGATTCTAATTAGTTGAGGATATTTCTTTCCACTTACTCTCTCTTTATATTCTGATGGATAAAATACTATTTTATGAATCAGGGATGGGGGAACTCACATGCATGGGTTGCTGGTTCTGAACTGAATTCCAGTAGATAAAGGGAGGTGTATACTAGCAGGCCAGCAGTTCTTAAAGCTTAAACACTCAGGGCATTATTCCATGAACTGAGTTCCATCAACTGAGTTTTGTGGTATATGTCTGTATCAGTCAGACTACAGTCAGAAAAGCAGAACCACTAGGTGCTTCACTCATTCATTCATAGATGCATGGATTCATTTATTCATGTATTGATATTGATGAATTTATTATGGGGGTTTAACCTTATGCAACTGTGGGAGCTGATTAGCAGGTTCTGTGAGGCTCTTGTTCTTGTGTCTGATGCTAAAGCTTGAAGTCCACAGAGATAAGGGAAGTTACATGTAAAGCAGAGGAGAGCAGGAGCAAGCAGAACCCACAAGCATCAGCTCTTAATGCCTTTCCCCTTGAAGGCATGGCTTTCTTCCGGGAGCCAGGCCCTTCGTCATGGGCCACACGCACACACACACACACACCACACATTGGAGGGAGAGTTTAGCAGAAGGTGGAGCAGCCATGGCCCCAGCCCCTGTCTCACACCAAAGAGGTGACCAGAGGACAAGTGGTGGTTTGTGTGACCTTCAGCAATGGCTGCTGCGTCACCTGAAGCCTCCAAATCTGCATCTCTGTGCCTCACCATCAGTGGAAAGATACAGGGGAGGAAAACCTGGGAAATGCAGTTCATCCAGGCCAAGTAGCCGCAACACAAAGCCACTACAGTGTCTCCTCAAGAGTGTCTTTCTCTTTGCTGTGCTTTTCAATCTGTCCTGTGTCTAGTGTCACCAGGTATATATGTTTAGTCTTTCTTGTTTTTCTTTTCATCTCCTTGGCATGTTTTCAACACATTTGCATTGTCTCTTTGGTGTATCTCTCTGTTGCTGGTATTTTAGGGCCTGTTTTTTTCCATGACTCTATCTTTTCCTTACTGTATCTGTGCCTCCTTGCCCCTTGCCTGTCTGCCTCACTCTCTTCCTCTTCTGTGACGAAGACATTAAGTTGTTTTTACATTTTTTTAAATCCATTTACTGAATATATTTTTATGGTCTCTATTCTTAATGTTCAAATAGACTACAGGACAACTTAGATTATTTTCTAGAAGAAATAAATAAATCAACTTAAAAAAAAGTTGAATGACCCTAGATTAATGTTTACTGCGAGCAAATTGCCCCGGTGGAAATAATCTAATCAATATTAAAAGTAAATGATGCCAAACTTTAATGGACTCCTTAGAGCAGCTCTGACAGCTGCTGTATGTCACTTTTTGTCACAACACTTGCCCCACACTTTGTCTGGTTTTTAAAGGGTATTTATTACCTCACTTCACTGCTATGCACTTTTCAGATTAGGGATTGCCACAGGCATGTCAGAGCTGATAGCTACCACTAAAGTTAAGGGATCTCCAGAAAGTTTTATTTTCCAAGCAACTTTCTAGAGACCTTTTAAAACTATTATCCATTTATATTAATTACCCAATTATTAAGAATAAAATTGCCTATGTGGATATTGCTATTGTTTCGCCACACTCCCATGTGGATCAGGTCAATGAGACATTTTCTTTCTATTACCTAAAGCATGGAGCTGGAGTCAAGGGGAAGGATACTTTGAAAGCATGACGTTTGCTCAGTGTGGTGCTGGGGCGTTCACCAAGAGGAAAGATTTCAACTGGCTGAGAATAACAGAGAACAGAGAGATACTTGAGTGGAGAAAAATAAATGTCAGAATTGGCGAGATGGGAGAGTGCAAACAAATCTTCTCTTCTTCTTAGCTTAACTGGGACAGGCGCTCTATTGCTGTGTATATTCAAGAAACCTCCATCTGAAACTTGTAGGTAGTTAAAAGCATCTGGGTGTTGCCTGCCTGTGTGGGTTTTGGCCCTATCTCAGCAAGAAGGACTAACGTGGCCCTCAGTTCGGGATGTAGGACCCTTCATGACAGCTGGGCTTTTCTCTCAAGTACCTGTGGACACACACGGCACACACATCCCAATCACGAACCACAGATTGGAAAGGGTGATTTAAATTATAATATTGGTATCTGACACTGGTACAGAATTTTAGAATTTACAATTTCACATACAGTGCCTCAGAATGAAGAGAATAAAAAGAAGAACCAGTCACCACAATGAGGGCAAAGAATGAGACAATAGATAGGGAAGACAGTGCCCGTGGGTGGGGACCAGTTGAAGGTATGAAACAGAGAATGGCAGTTGATGGAGGAAACCAGGTGCCTTATCTATGATCTCATCAACCCAGGACCGTAAGTTCCCCAAGGTGTCGTGAAAAGAGATGCAGCAGATGGGAGAGTATTAAGATTTCACAGTCTAGACTCCCAAACGTGGGAAGAGCATTTGGAAAGAATTAGTATCGGGACTTCAGAAAAGGACAGCTGTGTGGGCTGCTTTTAGTAAGTTCGTGTGAACTGTGGCCTGAAAACAAACTTCAGGTCTCACAAGGCTGGGACAATGAGGAAAGTCCACATGTGTTTCATGTAGCTCTTGGCTATGGGATATAAGAGGCAGACAGTCCATGGGCTGTCACCTCCTTCAGCAGTCAGGATCTTGGAAGAGACTGTGTTGGGCGGCAGGGTTGGCAATTTAAGCAGTCCAGCCAATGGACCTGAGGTCTGGCAATGCAGAAACCAAAATGGTCCCAACTGACTTCACTAACACCACTGTCCTATGATTCCTCTGGACTGGCTAATGAAGCATGAGCAAAAACCCTGCCCGTCCCCCGCCCTAGATGCTGACATCAATAGGGAGAAGGACACAGCCACCTGTCTTCTCAAAGGCTCGACATCACTTACTTCCATAGGGGTAGCTCCTGTGTAGATTAAGTGTCTGTTTTCCCTAGTTTGTGGTGGTTATCTCAAAGCTAGGATGACTTTGATCTTAGCAATGAAGCTGTTCTCTCTGCTTTAGGGTTTGCACATGCATTGCTGTTCTCTGCAGCATCTCCAGGCATCCTTGACAAGCAGACTTTGGGTGTTCAAAACAATGGGCCTCTTGAAACTTCTTTCAAATTTGCTCTTCTCTATAGTGTGGGTTTCCCTGATGCAAGAGAGAAGAAAATAAACAAAAAACAGCAGGCTTTTAGTTCTGGCTTGGCCCCATTTTCTAGGCATCATAACAGGGCTTGTGTTCCCTTATCTTCAGCAGGAGGTGACCATGCCGGGCTGCCTTCAAGTCTACTGGCATGTTTATAACATGTGACAGAAGCAAGTTTAATGCCTTCTGTCAGCCTTTCTATTTGTAATAAGCTCATGCTTCTTCCTGCTAAAATTACTAGCCAACTGGCTCAACATTTTGAAGGCCTCGAAAACACAAAGAAACATTACTGAAATGTGAAGAATTTGGAAGGGATTTGGATGTGTCTCTTAGAACAAGGCAGTAATAGCATCCGAGGAGAAGGTGGCCATGCACAGCTTGTTGATAAGAACGAAAGGGTGGACACTGGGAAGGCATGCAGAAGGTAGGGTGTGCAGAAGCTGTTATGCAGAGCTGAGCTGGCACAATGATGTCTTCTCTGTCATGGCTGGGAAGGGTCTGGGACCATGGAATATGGTAACAAATCAGGATGCTGCCCATTGACTGTCCTCACAGGAAGTTGTAAAAGTCATGGTATGTGAAGCCTGTGGATCAAAGGATTTGGCCCAGGGGACAAATTGCTTTCCTGGCTGTCAGGCTAGAGACAGAAAGCTACTAGGGGCGACAAGCGGAAGATGGTATCACAATTGTATCTCCTTCAGTTAGAACGCCTCAGACGTGCACTCTCAGTGGAAGCCAGCCTTCCACTAAATTGCTCAGGACAGATCCCTGGGAGGCTTATAATGAATGTCACTGTGAGAAGGTGATATGGGTTCCTTTGGTATCAGACGTTACAGTGATGTCTTTGTACGTGTTCGATTGGGTCATGTCCATAAGCAAGGCTCCTTTAATGGAAGCCTCCAAAGCAGAGTAAAAACAGACAATGCTACTGTTTTCCCTTCATGTCTTCCTCCTCACAACGCTAAGGAAGAATAAATAGTTCGCGTTAGTCTGGTCTGAGTGTTTGGGGACTAACCATCATTTCAAGGATCGGTCTTGTTAGGATTTGGTTCACGTGTTTGGTCTTGTATTACGCAGTTTAGGGAGGAGACACAAAGGAAAATTGAATAGGCATAATCTTGAGCGATGTGCTATGTTATCTGCAATAATAATTCTGTTGTCGTTTTTCTTATGACCATGCTCGTTATAGAGATTTTGGGAAGTGCAAGTATACTTTGAAAATCGGTGTTACTAAGACCTTCTCCACCGGAGGCCCTGCTGTTAATGTTGGCAGACATTTCTTTGTAGTTGTTTTCTTTGTCTCTATAAATCATAGAACATGTTGTTATCAACATTTTGAAATTTTAAGATGGGCACGATTCTTATTTCCCCTTGTTAAAGGGGGCAGTAATAAGCCAGTGCCCATTTTCAGCAATTTTTTAAAAAGATGTTTATTTATTTATTTTTAGAAAGAGGGAAAGAGAGAAATATCAATGTGGGAGAGAAACATTCATTGGTTGCCTCTCTCACAACCCCAACCAGGGGCCTGGCCCGCAACCGGGACGTGTGCTTTGGCTGGGAATCTGACCAGTGACCTTTGGGTTTGTGGGGCAACGTCCAACTAACGGAGCCACACCAGTCAGGGCCTCAGCAATTTTTAAAGTAGACCGAAGCAGTCTTGTCTTCGCCAGCTCTGATGTTTCAGCTTTGCCGTCCTGACTTCCCCACTCCCAGCACCTCACGCGGTGCTGCTTCTGCCCCCACCTCGTTTCATCACATGAGTCAAGGTGCCTCTGCTTGACCTTTGGCTCTTTTGAAAATATTCCCGCACCGACTGTCCCACACTCTAGCGCTAACCTTCAGTAATATATGTATGTTTACATGGGGACTTTTTTGAATACCCAGCAGCCATTGACATCATAGGGTCACCTATAATTCACTTATGCCTGAGGTGGGCTGCGATGTCCTCAAGCTCCAGCTTGCTGTACTTGGAGTCTGGAGCTCCAAGGTCTGCCTAAAGAGGAATAGCAAATACATCTCAAGGTGACCCATGCAGGGGATAAATGAGAAAGGCAAGTCCACTGCTTACATGTCCCATTAGTTACAGGTTTACCTCCCAGGGTGATAATTGGACAGCATTTTCAAGTTTCACGTTTGTGAATTCACATAGGTCCACTGCCACAATGTTATTTAAAAAGCTCCTGGGCGAAAGTGAGTGATACGTGGCCCAGACGTGGGAGGAGGAACTCAGGTGGCACCGGGCTGAAGCCAGTTGGCTGGAATGAGATGGGTGAGGCCAGCAGGACCTGTGTGGTGTAAGTCAACGTTCACGATATAGGGAAGTAGCAACATACAAATGGAAGACAGAAGACGGAATGAGACAGAAAATTCTCAAACACTGCAACCTTAGACATGAACTTGCCATTGCATCCTCAGACCCTTCCATGGTGAAATGCAGACATAAATGTTGGATGGGCATTGAAATAATTGGGGGATCCTTAAAAGTACTAATCCTAGGTCTTATTCCCAGGTACTCTAATTTAAATAATCTCTGGTGCAACTTAAGTATTGGGATTTGGAAAATAAAACAAACTGCCTAGATAATTCTATTATAATATGTGGGCAAGATTGAGAATCTCCATCTAGAATCTCTTAACGGTTCATTCAGTTCTGAAGTGTTATGGTTCCAGCTGCTATTTTAAAAACTTCTATCAAAAAATACTCTTCAACCAACTTCAGCTAGCTATGTTTTATAAGAACTTTCAAACTCAGTGAATTTATGCTTATATTTATCCATTTGGGAATGCCTCAAACAAATGATTGTGGATTCCTCAACTTTAAACAAATTATAAATTAAGTTAATTATGTCAATTGGGCTTTGATTTATATGTTTTTGTTTCTCCAGAATAACTCTGTTGCAATTTCTATTAGCTGCATAGTCTGGTTCTTCAGAACCTCTGCCTGGCGATTTTCTTGTTGCCAAATTCTTTTGGAGAGATTGTTCACTGGGAACTCTTTTTCCTATTTTGCAATATTTGGACTGGTTTTCAGTTACTCTTCTCTAAAAATATGAAACACTAAGCAGATATACAATTTAAACAATAGAAAATATATGTACAGTGTAGGGAAGAAAGATATTAAAAAAAATGCTCACTCACGCACTACCTATTTTAGGGAAGAAATGCAGTTAAAATCAACTGTGTTATGTCCTTGCATTCTAACCTGTCCCATTAGTGCTGCTCAGAGGCAGCCAGCATCGTCAATGTGGTATTTATGATTCTCTTGCTTCTCTTTTAACTTTATATGTTAGTAAGGCTAAACAATTCATTGATCTCTTTTGCATATTTTTCAACTTTACATAAATGAAACCGTATTATGTGAATTCCTCTTGCTTTTTAGGCCTAGATTCATCTGGGATTTATTTATATTGCTGAAGCTGCAAATTATTCATTTTTACTACTGAATGTTGTGCTATAATAGGATGAAATTATAATTCATCTCTTTGTTTAGGTTAGACAGCAAATAACCTGAAAACACTGAGTGGCTGATTTCCTGCGCATGTGTTGCGTGAGGCAGATGTGTGTTGTTGGGTAGCTCTCCGTCTTCTGTGTGAACAGTGAACTCAGGGATACAGGCTCCTTCTGCTGTGTGCCCACCAGCTTGTGGTCTTGGACTCCAATGTGGGCGTGGGAGGGAGGGTGTGGGCACTGTGTCTGTGCAGGTGAGTGAGCAGAGTGAGATGCAGCAGGACACAGAGACACAGCGAGAGCACACAGGGGCAAGAGAGGGAGGAGAGAAGGTCACTGCGTTACTAGGACAGATCACACACTTCACTCTACACCTTAGACAGAACTCAGTGCCGTGGTCCATCTAAATGGTAGGCAGACTGGAAGTGTAGTCTTCCCACGTGCCGAGTATGAAAACAACACAGCATGTTCTCTGACATGCCATCACTCCTGGATGAACATTTAAATTGGTTTCCTTTATTGTGTTTGAGACTTTTATGTCTCTCAACATCCATGTGTAAGCGTTTCTCTTGTACAGCTGCTTTTCAACAACTTTTCAACCTTGAGATACACTTTAAATAATCCCCCAATAAAAATATATACTCACATAAATACTTACAAGTGGGAGAGAATTATCACCAAGAAAACTTACCGATAATTCTTTAAATAAATTCACCAATTTAGAATTCTCAGTTTCTAATCTCTCTAATCGGTGTAAACTTTAATACTAATTCTCTTCAAGGAGAAAGAACTAAAAGCTAGTGCTAAGACATTACTTTTTTACCTTTTAGATTCACCAAGGTTTTCAATGATAACTTTCCATGAAATATTAATCACTCACTTCAGAAAATTGCACATTTCTCTTTTTTTTATCGAGATCATCTGTTCTCTTCCCTGAACCCAGGCAGAGTCATGCATGAACCAATCCAAATGGAAAACTTTCCTGGGGTCTGATGGGAGAACACTAACTTCACGATCACAGTCTGTTTTATTATTAGGAATTTTTCTTCTAATTTCATCAGTGAGCATGAGAAATACACCATATTGCTGCGGAATTTGTAAGGATAAGCTTTTTAGTTTTCAGACGTTTGTTGCCCGCTGCATGTATATATGGATGTATTTCCATGTGTGTGTTTTTGTTTAGTGGTAAATTATTTAGAAAGTCCTTTGCCTGGTTTTTTATTAAGTGCTATATGTTTTATGTTTTATGAGTTCTCTATATACTTAACCTTTACTATTTAAATGCAAAAATTAGCAAGTGTATTTTATTTTATATATAATTTTATTATATAAGTATATACTATATAAACGTGTAATAATTGTAATACATAACATTTATTTTAGCAATATATAATAAATATAATGTGTATGTGTAAATATATAGTCTGTATTTTTTTCATTTTAAAATGACTATGGTAGGAGCTATGATTAAGAATATTAATACAAATTTAAGAACATTAATAATTTATAATATATTAATAATGTACTTTTTAAGATCAACTGGGAGGAAAAGTGAAGTCCTGAGACAATGTAGCAAGTTTTTGCATTAATCCATAAGTAAATATCATAAAATATGAAATGTATATTAGAAAAGTAGAGGTATTGTAAGTTTCAACTGAGCATTTTCCAAAAATGTGGAAGATTTGGCTGGTCATTTATGGCCCTAAGGGGAGATGGTACCAATGCTGATGATAAGTTATTGTCTCTATTGCCTGGGGGAAGACGCCGTCAAAGAGAAAAATGAGGGTTGGTAGCAGGAGCAGTCTTACGGAAGAAACGATTGGCTTGGGAGATGTAAAAAGGATAAAGAAACAGAAAAAATCCTCATAATTCTAGAGGGCAACTGATACTAAGAAAATATATGTATGTATATATTTTTGTATATATTCTTTAAGACTGCTCAGAAGTATAATTTACAGAGTTGACATGTTAATCAACTTTTAAAATCATTGTGTACTAATATAAGTACATCTTCATGTTAACAAGATTTTTATAAATAGCAATTTAAATACGTGCAATACAGCCTTTTATAAATGTATCATTTTCTTACTTTTAGACATTTTGATTAAGTTCAATTATGGTAAAATCAGCATAATCGGAGATATTTTGCATATAATTTTCAATTAAATTTGTTATTATTAACAAATAGAGTCTCAGAAATGTTACCAATGCGACAATTATGTTTTTAAGCCATTTGTTATGTGCCTACTGCCTCTTAGAAGAACGATGCTGACGTACACATCCTCGGAGTCCATTTAGCATGTCTTCAACACTAAGTACATTAAAACAAACAGACAAAAGCAAGAAAAGGAAACGTTACTAATTTAACAGCGTGAAAACAATTCACCAGCATCACAATGTTGCTCTGTTTATTTGTTTGTTTGTTCATTCATCCATCCCTTCAAATACTCCGTCCGGGCCTCTACTGTCTGTGTGTGCATGTGCGTGTCTGAGAACAACTTACTATGGCTACTTATTGAGATTCACTATTTTAATCAATTGATACATGTTTTATGTATGTCAAGGATTTCCTTCTACTTTCCCTGTAATAGTATTTTTGCAAATACTTCTCCCCAGTTTGCTGTTCAAGAGACTGTTTGAATATACTGATTTTATGAAATTCCTTATTATAGTTAAAGTATTCCTCGGAGAAGTAAGACAGTAGGAGGCTCAGGGGCTCCTGGGATCACCAAGGCAGCACGCAGCATGGGAAGCCCTGTGCTGGAAGCGGAGAACAAAATGAAAGGATGCCAAGGCCAACTGTCGCTGTGAGTCTCTAGCATGGTGGGCACTTAATAAATATTAGACTTATTGCTTCTAAATCCTGACCAAGGTTTGTCTTATATCTGTCTCTTCTCCAGTCAGATATGGCAATGAATCTCTATTTTTCAATGAGTGGAAAGCATTTTTAAAAAATAATTTACAATTCGGTAATAACTGGAAATTTTCCTGATTCTTGCTTTGAGCCAAGATGGCGGCCAGATGCAGATGTGTGCTTAGCCACAACAAAAGCCTATGGCTTTGGTTCTTTCCTTGTTAAAGCTTCCTGGCATGGTCTTGTGTCTTCACACTACATAGTAGCAGGAAGGGAAGAGCCACTAGCTTTCGAGGCTTAATTATAGTACCTTCTGAGTAGATGAAGCAAAGTATGATGTAACCAAGAGACTTCTTGGTGAAGCCTGTAGCTTTGAGGCCTTTCCTACATCATGCTATGCTTGAAAGAGACAGAAGGTTTGTCTCAGTTGGTTGTTATCTCCTTTTAAACAGGCTGCTTTGCTGGACTTGATGCAACGTGTTGGTTAGCATGATGAACCTAGCCTTTCTTCTACCGAGTATTTAGATTCATTCTTACGTACAGACCAGAATTTATCTCGGGCCTTTTAAGATGTTTGTTGTGGTGTATGATTGTATGCAATCTAATTGTGTCAGGCATAAGTGAGTTTCCTGTTATTTTTGCCACCTTCACAACTAATTATGAGCCAAGAAGCGTCTGTAAATGTACAGTAAGGGGGGATGCGCATTGGGGGGTGTGGGCTTGGGGACAATCCACTAGACAGAGGCTTGATTCCACCGCCTACTAACTGTGTGACTTTCTTAAATGAAGAATTTCCCCATTCTTAAAATAGAGGCCATAACCTTATGATGTTCTTGCGTCAAAGCTCTTGCATCCTACAGCTTTGTTTTCTCAACCCTGGGGTTCATTCTTCTCTGAGTCTCTGGATCCCCCAAACCAGGTCACTTGACATCTTATAAACCTCCTGTGTTTCTCATACAGGCCTCGGAGAAATTAAAGCGCAGCCGCATCCTTAACTATTTGATCCCTTTCCTCTTCTCATGCTGGACCATGTTATGCAAGGCACCAGGCTATATGGGGAATGATTCCTCTCCAGCATGGGCCCGATAGTTTCAGGCGCCCCATCCCTATTCAGTACTTTCCACAATGTGCCCCAAATCCCTACGATCCCGAAAGGGGAAAGTGAGGATGTTAGCATTTGTCCTCCTCGCTCTGACTTCCTAGTCTCCCTGCACCTCCCACCATCGTTCCTGCTTTCCCCTCCGCCCCACCTTTTCCATTTCTTCCCCAGGCTCCGTGTGTCTTCCCTGTACTGTAGCCTGAGATCTTTCTACCTGTGTTTTCAAGTCGGTCAGGCTGGCATGCTGACAGTTAATTTTATTAGATGAAATCTAGAAAAACAGTTTATTTTTCAGGAAACCAAGAATTCAAGCTTCTTCTTCTTCTTTTTGGGCTTTAAATTTAAAATTTATCTTTTGGAAGTCAAATCTGAATAGTAGTTCTTTGCCTGTGAATTCTGGGTATAACAACCCTGGTCGTCCTTAAAGCAATGAATGCCTCAGTCTAACTAAAAAAGTGGGTACAAAACAACGAAAAGAGAAAAGCACATTAGTATTATTCAGTAGTTATCTCTGTTGTCCTTTCTTAAGTGATCACTATAACTTCAACTTCTATAATTACTTAGATAAATTTTAAGTTTCAAAACTTAAATTTTAAATGAAAAGTTGAAGTTCTCTTTGACGTTAATCAATGTACCCTGGCTTTTTGACAAATTTATTGTTATATTTTATTCTAAATGCATCTGTGTATCGAAACATAATTATCTTGGACGGTGGTGAATACCTTCACAAAGCCTTTGAAATTATTATTACATTAACTTTGCTGACATATAATTTTTAGAATCTAAAAGTCAGCACATTTAAGTATATAACTCATTGAGTTTGGACAATGCATAGAGCTGTGTAACTGCCACTACAACATGATGTAAAACACTTCCCTAACCCCAAACCTTCTCCTCATGACCCCTTGTACTCAGTACTCACATTCTACCTCCAGCCCCTGGCAACCACTGATCTGCGTTATTTCACTATAATTTGGTCTTTCTCAGAATTTCATGTAAATGGGACTATACATTCTGTAGTCTTTTATGTCTGGCTCATTTCCCACAGGATGGTACATTTGAGAGCTCTTCATGCTGCTGCACAAAGCAGTTGCTTCCTTTCGATGTTGAGCAGGATTACATTTCCTACGTGTACCGCAATTTGATGAGTATTTGGGTTGTTTCCAGTTTGTGGCCATTACAGATAAGCTGCCATAAATATTTAAGTATACGTCTTTCTGTGGGAAGATGCTTTTTCATTTCTTTTGTATAACTCTCTGGGACTAAAATGACTGGGTTTTATGGCAAGCGGGTGTTTAACTTTGGAAGAAACTGCTAACCTGCTTTCCATGTGGCTCTTCTATTTTATCAGTAAATTCCCACAAGTGATATGTGAGCCTTCCAGTCACTTCCATCCACACGAACACGCGCCATATTCAGCTGTATTCCTTTATGCTGTCGGGGAAGGGGCGCAGTGTTATCTCGTCGTGACCACGACTGATGATGCTAAATTAGTCATGATGCTAATGATGGTTAAATAAAGCATCTTTCTGTGTGCTTATTTGCTATTTGTAATATATTCTTTTGTAGTGAAAAGAGAAGCTTCTCAACAAATGGTACAGAAACATTTGGATATCTATTTGAAAAAAAAAGCAGAGCAAAAGATATGTTCACATTTTTGTTCATCTTTATTGGGTTGTTGGACTTCTTTGAACTACATTCCAAATGTTCTATACATAGTCTGGGTATAAGTAATTTATCGGGTCAGAGTCTTGCAAAATGGCCTTTCCTTTGCATTTTCTTAACATGCCTTTCCAAAGGCAACAGTTTTGCTTTTTAATTTGGATGGTCTAATTTATGAAAGTTTTCGGTATATGATTTATTTTGTGTGTGTGTCCCAAGAATCTTTGCCCAAGCCACAGTCACAGGATGTTCTTCAACTGCTCTTCTAGTTGCTATATTGTTTCAGCTTACATAGTAAGATCTGTAATGTACATTTGAGTTAAATATTGTACATATAAAGGTAAGGTTGAGGTTTTGTTTGCTTGCTTTGCTCTGCTTTGTTTTGTTTTGTTTTCAGATGGAATCCAAATGTTTCTGTACCATTTGTTGAGAAGATTATTCTTTTACTACAAAATTATTGATTCTTTGGCATCTTTGTTGAAAATTAAGTATCTATGTAGGTGCTGGTCTATTTTTGGACTCCCTTTTCTGACCTATTTATCTATATATGATTATCATAATGTCACTATTACACTTGACTACTATAGATTTATAATAAATTTTGAATTATATAATCATTTAGCATGAGTCCTCCAGCTTTCCTGTTTTCGAATCATTTTGGCCATTCAAGATATTTTATATGTTCATATAAATTTAGAATTAGCTTATGCATTTCTACAAAAAGTCTTGTTGAGATGTTGAGTGGGATCGTGTTGAATCTGTAGATCAGTTTGGGAAAAATTGACGTATTTTAAACTGTTGAGCCATTCTATTCATAAACATGGCTGAATTAGCCAGCTCATGCTGCCATGACAGAATACCACAGACCAGGTGGCTTAAACAACAGAAACTTCTTTCATACCAGTTCTGGAGGCTCAAGACCAACCTCGGGAAGCCAGCAGGCTTAGTTCTCAGGTTTTCAGTAATGTCTTTCTTCTTGACTTGTAGCTTGTGGCCTTGCTGTGTCCTCCCATGGCCGTTGTGCACATGCCTCAGTTTTGGGAGAGGGGGAGGGACAGAGGGAGCAAGAGTGAGCGTGAGTGCTCTTTTAAGACCCCAGTTTCACTGGATTACGGCTCCACCCTGCCAGCCCGTCGGATTATTCAAAGAAGCCAATGACACCTTTCCATGGGAACTGAGGTTGCTCCACCACCTTGTCACTACCGAGTTCGTCTCCCACAGCCCTCGCTTGCTTACTCGGTTCCCTGGTGCAGTCCCCTGTGTGCCCCACGCCATGCTAGGTGTTCTCCCTGCGCTGTCAGCACATGTAACTAGGAAACTGCAGTCTCTCTCATCTTCACAGTTTCAGGTGCTGTATGTTTGGCCCTCCCATAACCTAAGGTGAGGGTGGGAATCCCTCCCTTACTAATGGGGGGAAGAGGAGGTGATCAAAATACATATAGTAGGTAGTTGATTGTGTTGTCTCTTCTTTGCTTGAGCGGAAGAATAATATGTAAGGCTATACATTTATCTTTGTCCTGTCTCCTTTTTCCTTCCCTCTTCTCTGGTTCTCATTTTATGGCCTCAGGAATTTTTTTTTTTTAAGATTTTATTTATTTTATTTTTTAGCGAGGGGAAGGAAGGGAGAAAGAGAGAGAGAGAAACATCCATGTGTGGTTGCCTCTCATGTGGCCCCCACTGGGGACCTGGCCCGCAACCCAGGCATGTGCTCTGACTGGGAATCGAACCTGCGACCCTTTGGTTCACAGCCCATGCTCAATCCACTGAGGTACGCCAGCCAGGGCTGGCCTCAGGAATTCTTTGAGGTAGGGAACAAATGCTGTTGAAAGCTAAACTACTTCTCAATGTTTTGTGAAGGCCTGAGCCTTATAGCTGAAGAGGGTGAGCTGGTGCAGGAGGGTGGAAGCACTGGAAGAGCAGCAGAGTCTGAAGAGAGACCCTGCCCTCAGAACTACCCTGGAAGTTAACCTAGGCACTCTGGAAGTTAGTATGCTCACTAGCTGTGGAAAATCTCCCGTCCCATGGCCTCCGAGTGGCAGGGAAGCATAGCCATTGGTATACATGGACTGGGAGGGCTCAAATCAGTGTGGAGAGGGGCCTTTTCACATAACTGAGACTTCCATCGGCCTGATATACTAACTAAGGGTGAGATTTAAATTGATTTGGAAAAGAGACATGAGTTTCTTGAATACACGTTTATAGTTTAAGTCTTCTACAATTGCCAGGACTGTTTTACATGTGTGGACTGACTGATGAATGAGTGGTCAATGGCCATTTGGGATGAAAGTCTAATAGTTCTACAGAAATAATAAAACAATCAAAGAAACACCTGGTGTCACCAAAGCGAGGGGTTAAGTATCCATTTGTTCCTTTTCAATGAGCACAACCCCGGGAATTAATGTGTGACCATCAGCGACTGCAGCAATGAACAAACTAGGGTTTCGGTGATGCACAGAGTACCCCTACCGTAACAAGCCTTGTTTCTTTATAAGTGCGAAAGCTTCTCTGGCTCCAGTGACAGGTGGTTGAAAATATTGCTTTTGTTTTGGGCAAGGAATAGAAGGCCTTAGCAGGAGAGATTTCAGATCTCAGTCCAGAACGTATTCTCCACGGAAGCCAAGTCTCCTCATCAGCAGAGATATTTACTGTTTGTTGTAACTTTGAGATACTTCTCTCGTGGTTGTGAAAAGTCCTATCAAACTGCTAAAAATCTAACTAAACAATTATAGAAAGAAAGCCGGAAGGAATGCTAGACAGTATTCTCCCTAAGACTGTGATTTTTTATGGTTTCCTACATCTCAGTAGAAGTGGGGACTGTGAGTAAACAATTAACCACTTTATTATAAAAGGAGAAAAATTATATCAATAGTTTAGGTTTCAAAGCCATTATGAAATTTATTATGGAATGAGGTCCAAGTAGTAACATCCATTTGATGAATTCCCTTTCTAAGTATGTTTCCCTATAAATATTCTCTGCAATGTTAGTGAGAAGAAGAGAAAGCTTTTGCTCTTCATCATTCTCTATCCCTCCATCACCTCATGCAAAGTACCATTATTCATACTCCCTAAAGTGTCTCTAGACCGAGGCTCACCAAGTTGTAATCTTTGATGATCTTTATATGAGTGTGATTAAAATGTGACAACTAGGAGGATTCCATAAAAATCTCGTATTTGGTAACTTTCATCAAATGTTAAGTTTAAAAAGATCGTATTTTTAAAAAATCTTAAATGCCTAAAACCTATCCATTATTCTCTTTTATGGCTCCAAGATAATTTAGAGTTCATAGTAGCAGAGCAGCGAGCCCCAGGCGGGGAGTCAGAAGCCCGAGTGAGTGTCCCGGTTCCTATCAATGTGATCTGCAGTGTATTTTCTCTGTGCGTCATTTTCTGCGTCTATGCAGTGAAAACGCAACCCCTGCCTTTCTGACCTACCGTGAGGGTCCAGGAAGGTAATGTGAGCATCCTCTGTAATCAGTGATGCAGTCTGTAGATTTGGGTTGTTATTATCTGCTCCAAAGCTGTCCTTTTAAAGATGAAGCAACCAAATCTCTGGTTTCTTACTCCTCCAAGGCCAAGTTAAAAGCTCTGAGAAACAGACAGGTTTAGTAGAGTATTTTAGAAGCGCCCTAATAAGCCCTCTGAATATTCTCTAGATTGAATATTTTTACACCCACACCAAGCTCCTCTGTTTATGTAAAAATTAAGTGAAACATCTACAATTTTTACAGTGATTAAGGATGTCTTTTGTATGATAATCGCTTATGGTTGTCCCCTTACAGCTAGGAGAGGAGTGAATTTTAAGGGACATATGCAAATTCAGTTTCAGGCATAAACACACTAATTCCCCTAGGCCCCCTGAATACCGCAAAGGCCTGGCAGGCCCTAGTAAAATAGGGCAATGCCATCGTTCTGATTTTATGTCATCTTTAAGAGTTTTCTGTTGGTGGTGGTGGTGTTTACTTTGCTTAATAGAGGAAGATCTTTCTCGTTTTCTTGGCTGTTAAATCTACAGTACTTTGAACACGCCCTGGCGTATGTTAGGGTCCAGTAGATGCTTGCAGAATACATGAAGCCTGGCTTTTATAACAAGAACCCAAACAAGTTACTGCTACAAAGTCATGTCTGTGTATTTAGGGAGGATGAGGTTGACAGATTCAAGTATATCATGTATCAGCAATTAAAAAAAATAATGCTGGGATTATGCAGACAAAATACTTTTCTTGAGGTTCCCTTGGTTGGTATTCAGGCAAATGGAAGGTAGAATGGGGAGAGGAATGGGAGCCAGCAGCTTTACAGGGAGAAGGGACAAACCTTTCCTCTGTAGTCCTGGGCAGCAAAGTGCTCCCGAAGAAGGCAGAGTGTACGGGGAAAGTCAGTGTTGAAACTGGCAATCAAAACAAACAGAGAAAATGTAAGGATTAAAGTTATGAAGCAGACCTAGAAGGAGCACACGCAGAGTTCTAAAAAGAACAGTTTCCCAAATGTTTTCTGTCTTATACCCAAATCCTATTTTCTACACGAACTCTTCACCAGTGTAAAATGGCAAAGCAATCTGTTACCTTCTTGGTTTTATGTTTGTTTTTTTGTTTTTTTTTTTTTTTTTTCATGAAAACCTTCCTCTGACAAAAACCTATGATCTTTGAAATCAAATTCTGGCTCAGCTGGTTTCTTCACCTCTTGGAAACTCAGTTGCCTCATCTTTAAAATGCAGATCATAATAATAAAATACTTAAATAAGTAAGTACTCAGCCTAGTGGCTTGACATGTAATTTTTCCTTTTTTCCCCTCCCTTCTTCCTTCCTTCTAATGGTCTTTTATCCCTTTCTTCCTCTCTCTTCTTTTCTTCTTTCCCTCTTTCCTTTAGGGGGGAAAATGCTTGTGTTCTTAAAAAAGTCTTGTTTACTCTGCAAGCACTAAGGGGAAATTTGATTTAGCTCTAACTTTTCAAGTGTCAAGTTCTCCAGTATTCCTGTGGGCCTTCCTGGACGGCGAAGGGAAAGCATTATGTGATGCGTTCCCTTCACAGGGTCTTGGGGGAGCCAGGACTGATGCACAGGAAACAGAGAGCCGTAGGTAAAAGACATAGTACTAAATTGAACGTAGGCGAACATCACTAAGTACAAAGCATAGTCTCTTCGGCCAGCTGGGGAAGCAGAAAGATCAATCTTACTTCTCACTTTCAGTTCAGAGAACTGGGACTGGCCAGCGCAGGCATGCTTTCTGGGAAATCGGCTGCTTCTGCCAAAGAATGAGGAGGGCAGTTTTCATATCGCTCATGGACACCGTTCCCGTTTTAGCCTATGGTCTCATCTGTGTACCACACTTACAAATAAAATGAATTGTTATGTTAAGTAGATACTAGATACTGAGCAGGACATGACCATTTCCAAAGAGCTTTTTTTAAAAAAAAAATTTCTCTGTGTTCTTGAGACTGTAAATCTGCCCAATCTGAAATTCCTGAATTGTACCCAATTTGGGAACAGGATATTTACAAGGTATCATAAAATTAAGACATCCCAGAAGACAAGAGAGAAAAATATTACCCTAGAGAGATGATTTCCTCAATGCTAACTTTCATTTCCCTGTCTCTCCTCCAAATCCCATGCTATCGGTCACAACATAACAGTTTAGAATTGAAGAGAAACTTGAGAGACTGCTGCTATGTTAAAAATGTAATTAGATGAAAAATATGACTTCTCTGTTTGTTAGTTTCCTATCTCTGCTATAAAACTGCTTGACTATTTCATCAGCTCCATCATCCCAAGGATATAGCATGCTTCCTCACAGGTAAAATTATAGACACCAGAGGATCCGTGTCCAAAGGGGATATTATGAGTTACGAAGGCACTTAGCAGATTTGAAAACACCTCGGTAAGAGTTTGAGATCTCACAAAATACGCAGAGACCCAACATATGGAGGTCCCATTGTAGGAAAAAATTGAAGGGCACAGACCCCCTCACCATCCAAGGCTCAATTTTGGAATATCCATTTCTGTACCCCTAACAACTAAAGGCATGGGAAGCCATAGCAGCAGAAAGAGAATATTGGTAATTTCCTCTCACATACTGTTTGTTTCATGGCCTCTGCTATAATGTTTAAGGACATATGAAACTGTTTTGAAGCCCAGAGAGCGTGCCCTGTGAGTCAGCTTTCCATGGGGCATTGGTACAGGATCCTAGGTACCTCATAAAAACGCAGGTATGGGGTTACAGATACAATATAGAAAAAAGTTACTGGCAAGGTCCGGGACCTACATAAACACATATTTCTGGCTTAGGGGTCATCGTTCAACTTGCTGGTATCACAAAACTATTTTGTACAATGGACCCCAGTGCAAACCGCGGAAATCTCGGCGCTATGTGAACACTCTGGTGGTAGATGAGGCGGCAGCAGGTGACATCTGGGACATCTGGTTGGCCGGGAGAGAAGCTAGCAGCTATCCCTCCCATTAAGCGGGTGCGACTCAACTTGCCAGGGGCTGGCAGGCATTTTTAAAGTTGAGTTACTTTCGTAACATATACCAGATGCCAGCTGCATTTATAAACATGAGGCAGGTTTCAAATAAATCTGGTTGAACTTGAAAATATTAATGTGCCGCTTTGGAAACTCTGTGTTCTATCTCTCCAGCTTTCCAAAGCTTCACACATGCACTTTAGGGAATGAATTCCTGAGGCTCTGATGAGGGGACAGAGAGCTGGGGGGTGGGGTTTGGGGGCTGGGATGTGACAGGAATAGATCTGGTTCCTGCAAGTCAGAGGTCAGAGTGCAAAGAGGAGTTTTTTCTTCTTATTTAAAAAGCAAACAAACCAAAGCCCCAAGACTTTGTGGTCCTAAAGAATCATGGTGATGAAACAAGGATCTCCATTTCTGTCAATGCTGAGGGATCGTGGACTGGGATCTATGAAACTTGAGTTGTAGACTTGACTCTTGCAAATGATGTGAGCTCTCCCCGCTGTTCTGGGCCTGAGTGTTTGCTACCTACTGCATGCACGCAAAACGCACATAGTGATTTTTCCTACACTTCACACAGTCAGAAAACTGTAAGGATTAAACAGAGAAAAAACTGTGAAGGTTGTGTCACTCAGTTCCCTGGAAAGCTTTAGGGATCCCATTGTATTCTCTACAAATATCTATTTGATCCCATTGTTTTTTTAAATTATTTTATTGTTCAATTACAGTTGTCTGCATTTACTGCTCACCACTCCCTTGTTATCTATGCTTTGAAATGTATTTGTATTATTATTTAATTTGAAATCATTGCCCAAATGAGATCATGTATAAGCTCAGCATTGAACCTGTGTACATATACCCTGTGCTTGTTTTTCATATGTGGAAATACTGACTAGACTTCCAAAATGGAATCTTACTGCATAGGAAGAGATCAGACATTTGTAAATAAATCCTTCTTCATAAAATGGTATATTAAGTACACATTCCATATGTGTATTTGTATTTGAGGACATTGACTAAACTATAGTTAAATTTTGATTTTGCATTTTGTGGTTGGGCAACCTTGGGAAAATCATTAAAGTACTCTGAGCCTCAGTCTCCACATCTATAAAATGGGGCTACATTTTGAGATTGAAAGGCCTAATGCATGTAAAATATTTAGTGTGATTCCTGGCTCATAGGAACCTGGAAATGTTAGACGTTAATACCGGTTGTTAATTAGAAGACTGTGTTCCCTTAAACTTTCAAAAACGCTCTAATTGGGCCGACTGGATAAAATTGAATAAGGTATGTAATAAGCATGATGGCTTTGGTGCAAGGATAAAGAGAATTGATCAATATTTAAATTGAATGTTTATCAATTCTGTTCATTTAGGCAGCTTAACTCTTTGGTTTGAGGTTCCAAAGCTGACTAGGGCACCGTTCTTGGAGAAAGAAGGTCAGGTCTGGGGACCCGGCCTGAGGACCCAGGACCACAGCGGGTTCTCAGGGAGGTGCTGTGAGATTTCAGAGAAGAGGCTCCCGGGCTGCATCAGCACTGCCGTGAGAGAGGGGTCAGAAGGAAGTCTCCAGAAAGACTTCTTCAATTAGAGGGTGCTTGAGCTGAGTCTCGGTAGTGGGAGGAGTGGGAGATGATTTCTAGGCACAGGAGGAAACAGGGGGAACCAAGAAGCAGAGGCCTGAGGAAGTTTGGCAGTTTCATTGATAGAAGTAGGTGTTGGCTGGGCTTGTAGGAAGCGTGGCTTTGGAAACGGGGGAGGAGGATGGACTGACTGACCAAGAGAAGGGTTAAGGGCACGGGTGTGGCTCGAAGGCAGACTGTGGTATGTGCTTCTGATAGTGAGCGAATGACACCGGGAGGAGAGCGTGGGCAGAGGTAAAATGGCAAAACGAAACAAAAACCTAGTGCAGATGTTGTTGTTGTGATTCAGGCCAAAATGCTGATGACATGAACTAAGGAAGTTGCAGGTGGGGTGAAATCAAGTGGCAGAAAAAGAGAGAGACTAGGGTGTCTGGAGAGAGAAGATAAGGTAAAAGGTGACCCACAAATGTCTGCCTTGGGCAACTCTGGGCACAAGATAACACAACCTGTTCCTTTACATCCTTCAGGATTTCTTTTCTGATTTTCTCTGTCATCCCCACGTTGACCTAGTTCCTGAACCTTTACAGGTGTTGTGTCTCAAAGCAACTTCCAGGGAACGGGCAGCATTAGGTGTCAGGCCCAGGAATCCGAGTGTTGCCAAAATTCATCCATCCACTCCCAGGTACATTGGTGAGCTTCCCTCCACATTAAAATTCAATTTGATGATTTCTTCATGTAAAGCACACCTCAACCAAATGTGTTTAGAAAAAACACATTTTCTAAAATACTAAGTCTGAATTTAGGGATGTGGGTAAAAATCCTTCAAATCAGGATAACCTAATACCTGACTTTAATTTTAGCTCACTTCTCTGGACCTTAGTTTTCTCATTTATACAATAAATATATGTTGGCCTAGAATTTTGTTCTTGATTATTGGCGCATAGACAACTCTTTGAGAATGTAATGAACACACTTATATATAACTTATTCGATTTCAGAAGGGATTCTGGATCCTTCCTAAAGTGAGTTTATGAATCCCAAAATAAGATCCTCAGAGCTAGGTAATCTAGGAGGCTTTTCCTAGCAATGTATGTTAGGAAGGGTATGTATGTGTATGAAGACAGAAATCCAAGGAGTAGGAAAGAAAGAGACAGAAAATGAGTGGAGGAAACTGTGGCCCCAATTCTATCATGTTCGTTATTATTATCATTAATGATATAATAATATATTGTTGCTATATACGAATTATATTGTGCTAATTTTTGCTATTGCCTTGATTTTGTACACTGCATTCTAATGCAAATTGTACTTACCAAGTTAACTTAGTCTTGGGGGCTGCATCAATGGCTTAATGTGCCTCTTTCTTTAATTTATATCTTAAGGTAAAATCTACTTCTTATACCTAAATTAAAACCAAATGCCACCCAACCAAAAGAATTCTTTCTTTCTGTGTCAAGATTCCTTTTCTCCACTTGGATATGCATGTTGTCGTCTCTAACAGAAGCATCTAGAGCTTTCCGGCGGGGCCGGAAGTGTGCTGCGTGTGTAAAGAAAGATGTGGAAAGGTGATTTTCCGTTTTGTTTTCTGACTGGATCAGTCTGTCCTCATGCATTGGCTGTTTTAGGGACAAATGTTCATCGTAACTGCCAGATTGAGAAGATAGGTAAGGCCAGGAAACTTTGAGTGAGTTTTTATGAAGAGAAGATGGAGACAATTTAAAAAATGTGTCTTATATGTGTTTTCATGATTGCTTAACAAAATAACAGTGTGCATTTGTTTTTCTCTCCAAACCTGGTAGTTATGACTCATTTTCCAATTTGGAAATTTTCAAAATCAAATCACTTTTAAACCCAAATCAAGTGCTTATTTGGTTATTTCTTTGGTAGTCTAAAGTTCCCATCCTCTCCATAAATCTAAAGTTAGTTGCAAGTTTGAGGTGATATTTGACTCTTGAATAAATGTCATAAGCAAACACGGGGACAGAACTGTGTATGAATTTCAAAAGATATATTTAGACAAGGTTTCCACCAACTGTTTTAGTAAGTTTAACATACTGTGGTTTCAGTTTAAAATGGAAAATGCACTTGGTTTCTCAGGATTCCCCAGATCAAAAACAGTCAGTGAATCAACAAAACGAAGCAAGAAAAATCACAACATTCCTGAGTAATACACTATATATATATATATATATATATATATATATATATATATATATATATATATATCTCGAATGTAAAAATCACCAAGAACATGAAAATTGTTTCTAAACAGTGCTTTACATCCAATTATCCTAATTTGAGGCACAAGAATAAGCTATGCAGTGCACTCACAATTCTCTGCTGTGAACATGGATGTGTAGGGCTTTGCGGAATAGCGGTGGCGACCTTTTGCAAACATCTGCACACAATCAGGACTGGAAGGAGTAAACTTAGTGGGAAGAGCTGTGGAGCCAGGTACAGATGGACGCACATCTTGGCCCTGTCTCTTGTTGATGGAGTGGAAGTGGGTGACTCTTACTTCATCAGAGCCTCAGTCTTCTTCACTGTAGAATGGAGATGATAATGTCCCTTCTTCATGAGATTGTTTTGAGGATAATGAGATCGTGCAGATGATGCGTGTGCCCCTGCTTTCATGGCTCTCTGGGACTTCAAAGCTGTTGGGCTTCACTCTGCCCATCCCTCTATGTAAACTCCATCCACACAGAGACTTACTTTATCTTATTCACCATGGCATTTCTTAGAGTGGTACGTGCACACTGTAAATATTCTATAGATAGTAAATCAATGGATTAAACTTCAATAGAAAGCTAGAGGGCTAGGGAGTGGTAGTAGCAAATTAAGTTATCAAGGAATATAAATATAATGACAACGTGTTAGATACACGGTTGGGAGATAGGGTGGGGATCGACACCAGAGGGAGGGATAACCAGTGAGATCTGACTTCGTGCCCTTTGGAACAATAAAGTGAGTTTCAATAGTCCTCCCCTAAAGTAAGTAGCTCCACATTAAAAGTCACACCTTTCCAGCCCTGGCTGGTGTAGCTCAGTGGATTGAGTGCGGGCTGGGAACCAAAGGGTCCCGGTTCGATTCCCAGTCAGGGCACATGCCTGGGTTGCGGGCCAGGTCCCCAGTGAGGGCCATGTGAGGAGCAACCACACATTGCTATTCCTCTCCCTCTCTGTCTCGCTCCCTTCCCCTCTCTCTAAAAATAAATAAATAAAATACTTTAAAAAAAAAAAAGTCACACCTTTCCGGTTTGATACTTTCCAATGATCTCACCTCTCCTAAAATCTCCAAAGATCTGGACCTCCAAACCTCATTCATTAGAGACTGAAATGGTTGCAATGGAAGAGCATGGCTTCTGCATAGAGTTGCCACGGACTCATCCTCCGTCTTCCTGCTTTGGAGGAATGGGGGGAGGGCCGAGAGGGCATTTCTCCACGCCCGCTTCGATCTCATGTGAAAATCTGTGTGTGCGGTCTCCTCCAGGCAGACCCTTATTTGGTTTGGTTTTGCAAGACTCAAGGACAGAGGGGCCAATTCCCATCTTGCTCCTGCTTTTGAGACATAGCTGACATGCCCTTGAGATTTTAACAGGAGCTCTGAAGTTTTCAAAGTTGTGCCAAGTTCTGAACAAGATGAAAAATGAGCCGTGCTGAGTAATTGGTCTTCTTACTTCCAAAATTGTTCAGTGAGAGAAATATACATCATGCTACTTAGATACAAAACTAAAGATTCTCAGCTACCGCAGAAGATATACACTGGCATAGAGCAACAGACTTTTCTTTCTCCTAATTTTGCCTGAATAGAGAATGCATTTCTCCAGTAAGCTACATGGGACACACTCTTTTAG
>PVJI01017356.1:0-35870 GCA_004026765.1 Micronycteris hirsuta
TCCCTCTGAAGGCTCTTGGGAAGAATCTTTCCATGACTGTTAGCTTCTGGCGGCTCCCAGCAGTCCTTGGTGCTCCTTCACTTGTAGTTGCATCATTCCAGTCTCTATCTCCAGGCCTTCCTCCCTGTGCATTTCCGTGCCTGCATCTGCCTCTCCTTTATCTTGTAAAGATACCTATCATAGGATTTAGGACCCACCCACATCCATTATGCCCTCATCTTGACTAATTACCTCTGCAAAGACCCTGTTTTGAAATAAAGTCATATTTTGAGGTTCTAGGTGGACATGGGTTTTGGGGGGCACTAAAAAGCATTGCTCATATCTTCTGCTGTTAGAAGTAAATGTATCTGGGATCATACAAGTTTTTAAAAGAAATTTTATTTATTTATTTATTTTTAGAGAGAAGGACAAAGAGAGGGAGAGAAACATCATTGTGAGAGAAAAACACTGATCAGTTGCCTCTCGCATGCACCCCAACTGGGGTCCGAACCCGCAACCCAGGCATGTGCCCTGAACTGGAATTGAACTGGCGACCTTTTGCTTTGTGAGATGACGTGCAACCAGCTGAGCCACACCAGTCAGGGCTGGGATCATACAGTTCTGTGGTTCACCTACTTGAAGAATGCCATAGATTTGCTCCTCCCTTTGTTTGTCTATTATTTCAGGAAGCAGCTGTTCTTGGGTTTCTCTACCTCTTGTGTCAGACTGGCCCCTGTCTGCTGAGGGGCCGTGCTATGAGGGGACATGCCTGTCTGAATTCTACTTGTGTCTTAGTCCTGAAGTTTTCTATAAACAATCTATTTGGGACCCTCAGTGATTTATAGATTCTTCTGTAGATGGAGTAGGACTTCCTTTTAATGGATTGCTGGGAAATAATCAGGAGCACTTTTAAGCACCTAATTAATACATGCAGAGTTCCTTACGTAGTCCTGTGGTTGGAGAAAAAGAAGTGGAAGACATCTTTTACTCTGATCCTCTCAATATCAGTTGAGGGGAACACACAAAACTAGAGCTATTTGGAAGGTCCAAAGACAATGGGGTTAATTAAATGCCAAGAGGGATACAGGAACTGTATGCTTTAGAAATTCCAAGGAAAGAAACCACTCCCAGCTAGGGACTGCTGTGGGATAAGTTTCACAAGGGAACTGAACTTGAGCTGGGTCTTGAAGGATGAATAGGATTTTGATAGGTTGAAAGGAGAAGGAAATGCCTGGGGATAAATGTTTGGAGGCGTTAGTTCAGATTAACTGCAGCACAGAGAAGACGTGATAGGGATGAGGTTGTAAAGGTAGAGTGGAGTGAGATGGTGTAAAATGAATTCCAAGCCAGAGTTTAGGTTTTGTAGGCAGAGATTGAGGTATGCTAGCTTCGAACAGCTGAGTGTTGTCTGTCAAGATAGAGAATCTGATTTGTTTAGGGAGATGGGAGTGCTTAGGATCTGACTTTAGGACTGTAACAGAGATAACACGTAGAAGCAATAGTACAATTTACTGAATGGATGTGGAGCAGTGAAAGGAGCCTTTGTTGCCCCTTCTCTTTTTAGTATTTTTTTAAATTTTTCTTGATTTTAGAGAGAGAGAAAAAAACAATTTGTTGTTTCACTTATTTATTTCACTTATTTGTTGCTTCTTGTCTGTGCCCTGACCAGAGATTGAACCTGCAACCTTGGCGTGTCAGGACGATGTTCTAACCAACTGAGCAACCCAGTTAGGGTCTCCCCTCCTGTTTCTTATTTTGAAAAATGTTAGAGCTACAGGAAACTTGCAAGAATATTATACCAAATACTCATACACCAGAAGGAGGAGTAGGTTTGGGACTGGTACAAGAGCCACATGGAAATGTCTTGTTAGATTATTGGAGATGCTGTAGCTGGCTTACAAATACCCCCATCTCAGTAGATGGGAATGTCACCCCTTTAGCTCCTCAACCCAGAGGGAAACCTTTGTTTCTTTCATATCCATATCCATTAATCAGTAATCCTGTTGATGAGACCATCAACATTTCCCACAATCCAAGTACTTCTTACTAGCTCCTCCGCCATCATATCTGGCTCAGTCACCATCATCTCTCTCACATGGATTATTGAAATAGCCTCCTGGCTCGTTGTCCTGCCTCTGCTGTTACCTCCCTACAGCCTGCGTTCAACACAGCAGCCAGCATAATCCTGTTGAAATGTCAGATCTTATCTTTTCCTTTGGTCAGAACCCTCCAGTGTCCTCCAGTCTTACTCGGTGAACACAGATCTTTTACTGTGGCCTACAGGGTCCTATGCTTGCCGACCCCCTTTTTATGTCTCTGACCTCATCTCTCACTACTGCCCCCTTGCTCATTCCGCTCCAGTCACACTTGGCCTCCTTGAACATCCCAGGGCCTTGGCCTTGCTATTTCTTCTGTGTGTAATACTTCTTCCTAGGTACCCTTATCTACATCAAGTCTTTGCCTAAATGTCATTTTCTTAGTTGTTCTTTGACAATGGTATTTAAAATTGCAATTCTTTTGCCCACTCACTCCACCTGGCACTCTAATCCTTGTTCCTTGCTTTTTTCCTCAATAACACTTTTATCACCTTCTAATGGTATGTAATTGATATTATTATCCATCTCCTTTACTAAAATGAAAGATCTTAGAGGGCAGGATTTTTGTCTGTTTTGCTCACTGATATATCTCAGAGCCTGGAATGGTATATGCCATGTCGTGGCACCGTACACTGAATGAATGCGAGTGAGTGAAGTGCCATATGACTTGTAAAGATGAGAAGTATTTCGGGAGTGATAGGAGAAGGATCACCTTCAGCTTCATGGAGGTGATGTTGAACAGGGCCCGGAAGCAGTAAGAGTTACGTATTTGAATATGCCCAGCAAAGCTGTTAAATTTCCGACAGTAGGCACATCCTCTAGAATGTCTAAGACTTCATGTGTTGTGACAGAGAATGAATGGAGTGGTTCAACAGACAGTAGAAGAGTCTTTGTGTAGGGGAGAAGGTCAGAATGAGACTGGAAGGACAGGTAGGGGCCAGGCCAGGGAGACAGAACAGAAGCTTTCATTTTCATATTTGCCTAAGCCAAGTACAGAAGGCAATTATTATGAAATACTTCAAGTCCAAGTGGAGGAATGTCCAGGTTATTGCCCTTTCACTTGTCAATAAGCTGATGGAAGCTCCATTCATTCTCTTTTCTTATTTTTCATCCTAATTAATGAATCCAGTTTTGAAGGGCTTCTAAGTCTAGGTGCCCCAAGCCCTGTGGGACAGATTTGGCAGATTTAGAAAGCTCTAGATTATGCTGTCCAGCAAAGTAGCCATTAGCCATAAATAGCTAACTAAACTTAAATTGATTACAATTAAATACAATGAAAAATTCAGCTCCTCAGTTGTAGTAGCCACCTTTCAAGTGCTCATTAGGCACTGTTGGGTACGGTATTGGACAGCACAGAAGTGGGAAGTTTCCATAACCACAGAAAGTTCTGTTGGATTGTGCTACTCTGGGCATTAGTGAGTGACTTGAGTTCATCATGGTACCTTGCTAAAAGGAATTGTCCTGCTAGTGTGTAGACCTGATTGATGTCTTTTTCAGTCTTTAGAGACCAAACTTGTCAGACGTAGTCCCTGCTCCCCAGGAGCTTGCAATCTGTCTGACACGTAAGGTAAACACATGTGCAAGGGGATGTAAAAACAAAACATTAAACCACTTTCACTTATTAGAATGGCTATTATCCAAAAGACAAAAGATAATTATTGGCGAGGATATGGAGAAAAAGGGACCCTGTGCACTCTGGGTAAATTGGTATAGTCATTATGGAAAATGGTGTGAAGGTTCCTCAGAAAATTAAAAATGCAACTACTATATCATCCAGCAATTCCATTTTGGGGTATTTTTCTGAAGGAAACAAAATCATTGTCTTAAAAATCTCTGCACCGCCATATTCATTGCAGCATTATTTACAATAGCCAGACATAGAAACAACATAAGTGCGTTAAAGAAAATGTGGTACAAGTGTACAATGGAATGTCACTCAGCCATAAAAAAAGAAGAAAATCCTTCCGTTTGTGACAACATGAATGGACCTTGAGGGCATTATGTTAGTTGAAAAAGTCAGACGAGAAAGGCGAATACTGTGTGATCTCACTTGTATGTGGAATCTAAAAAATCTAAACTCAAAGATATGTGAACAATGAACAGATTAGATTGGTCATCACTGGAGGTGAGGCGTGGTAGTTGGGGGAATTGGGTGAAGATGGTCAAAAGGTACAGACTTCACTTAAAAGGTAAATAAATAGTCCTGGTGATGTAATGTGCAACATGGTGATCATAGTTAACAATGCCATATTGAATATTTGAAAGTTGCTAAGAGAGTAGATCTTAAAAGTTCTCATCACAGGAAAGAAATTGTAACCCCCCATCCCATATCCACATTGAACATTCAGAAGATGAGGGCATATCTGGAGGTGGAATAAATGTAAATATGGTTCTGTGATGATATCACAAGTAATTATTAGGTTCCTTAAAGGCAGTGGCCATTATCTAATAAAATCAGGGCTACATATGTTTTAGGCTTTCACTGCTGATGGAAATGCTGCATTGGAAATTCCTCAGCACCACCTTCTTCCAGAAAGATCCCTCTATGCAGGGGACCTGATTTTTCCAGTATCACGGCAAAACAACTTCACTAGTTTCAGTAAGCCCTATTTAATAGGTAAAACTCATTTGTACTATAAAGTGAACGGGAGATATTTTCTACCACGTCTCCCTTAGATACAGCCAGGGTACAGAATTTATTTTTGTACATTCTCTTAGAGTTGAAGTAGATTTGGAAATGTTTCTCTATACTATGCTTCATATTTTAAACAACTTTTCCTCCTATTCTCCCCCCGACCTGCCTTTATCAAATCCTCCCAATCTCACTATTTCTAAAAGGTGCATGTATGATCTGGGTGTGTCTGGGTTCGTGAGTGAGCTTGAGAACATCGGTGTCTAGAGAGAGACTCTCAGCAGGAGTGAATTAGGTGAGGGGAGTCTTCTCTGTTCCAGCACAGACAATCCGTGTGGCCGGGGCACCACGTGGACAGAACCTCTGAGATGAGGCTCTCCTGCTTTATTTACTGTGCAGTCCCTGCCGTCCTCACACATATTCCCCAGCGTCACCTGTCCTGTGATCTGACACATCACACTTTCCTCAAACTCTGCTTTTCTTTTCTGTTAATCCCAGTATTTCTGTCTGGTTGGCTACCTCATATGTAAATTCTAACTTTCTCCAAATTGGCTCAGCTTGTATCAGTCTTTCCCCTATATTGCAAGGCCAATTTTTAAAAACTTTTTTTTGAATCAAATACTTCCAGCATACTTTGATCATCCTGTTTCCCACCAGAAGTTTTTCTTGTTACATTTACCTTTTTTATATTTTCTGTCAGATGGCGAGACCTGGACTGAGGATCAATTTATTATAAAGCAGAAAATTCTTGTAGTAGGGATACGATTACATGAAGGAGATGAATGTGAGCAAAACAAACGCAAGGGAGCCTTTGAATATGGACAAAACTTCGGAAATACTGCACACTTTATCCAACAGCCACAAATTCTTACTGAAGAGAAATCTCTGTAATATATGGAAAAATTTTCAGGCAGGACTTCTGTCTTATTCAGCATGAAAAAATCCACATGCAAGAGAAATCTTATGAGTGTCACAAATGTGGAAGAGCCTTTGGCCATAGTTCAAACCTTATGCAGCATCAAAAAATACATACTGTAGAGAAAGCCTATGAATGTAGTGAGTGTGGGAAAACCTTCTGGTGCAGCTCACACCTTATCCAGCATCAGATAACTCACACAGGGGAGGTACCTTATATGGGTAATAAATGTGGAAAAGCTTTTGGTTGGAGTTCAAGTCTTATTCGACATCAGAGAATCCACACTAGGGAGAAACCCTATGAATGTACTGTATATGGGAAGGCCTTTAGTCAGAGCTCAAATCTAATGGAACATCAGCGAGTTCACACCAAAGAGAGACCATATGAATGCAGTAACTGTGGGAAAACTTATAATTGTAATTCACACCCTATCAAACGTCACAGAGTCCAAACAGGGGAGGCTCCTTACGATTGTAATGAGTGTGGGAAGTCTTTTAGTAGGAGTTCGCTCCTTATTAAACATCACAGAATTCACACTGGAGAGACCCTGTGAATGTGATGAATGTGGGAAGACCTATAGTCAGAACTCCCACCTTGTTCAGCATCAGGAAACTCACAGTGGAGTCAAACTCTCTGAATCTAAAGACTGGGAAAACTTTCAAGTGTAATTCATGCAAGGGAGAAACTGGATGAAATGAAGGTGGTATTACCTTTGGTTGGAGTTCAGCTCCAGTTGAACATCAGAGAACTCACGCTGGGGTGTAGTGAGTGTGGGCGGCCTTTAGGCCTACTTCAGCTCTTATGTGTATTAAGACCTAAAAATCCGCATAGTAGACAGATCTCATAGGTGTGTTCAGTGTGCGAAAACCTTTAGATTGAGTCCCTGCCTTATTCAGCTCAGCAGGTCCACTTTGGAGGAATGACGGATGTGGGAAAAACCCAGCTGTGTATCGGAGACGGGCACAGAAGGGGCGTAATGCAGCACTGCGAAGCTGATGCCTAAAGTGGGGCCTTAGTACTAGTTTCCTTTGATATCGAGGATCTCCATCAGATGGAGATTCTGGAGTTTGCTTTTCAAATCGCCATGGTCTGAAAATGGAGTGAGTTAGGTCTGTTTCAGGGAAGAAAGAATCAAGGAATTTTGGATTCAGACTCACAGATCAAGAAAGCAATAGGTGATCTTTGAACCCAATCACTTTTCTTCCAGCTCATCTGCCCTGTTTGTTGTAACTGTAGACAGAAGTGGCTCTTGGGTCTTCTTGGGACAATATTTTACCCCTCAGTGTCCTGAAGACTGCTAAGTCCCTTTGTTTAATATGACATAAATGCACAGATTTTCTAAGCCAAATACTTTCTCAGTGTGACGTGTCATGGCTTTGTCATGTGTCAGCTTGGGTAGCCTGACCCGCGTTACCAGAATTCCTTTTCTAGTATGTTTCAGTTCATGTGGCTATAGGAGATTGCTGGGAGGTTGGGAGGGCAGAAGAAAAGCAGCAGTTATTTCATAGTTCACATTCTTTGTTGCTGACCTGTTGATGGACCTCTGCAGCTGGGCCAGGTGAGCGTGTGTGTGCATGTCTCCTGGCTCCGCTCCTCTGACTGAAACCTAGTGACACATGCTTACTATCCTTATGAGAAAAACATATTTGGTTCATATTTGGATGGGAAAAGTAATGAACGTCTGGCTGTTTTTTAAAAAGACACTCAATAATTTCAAGACTTCCTATCAGAAAAAGCTACTGTTCAAACTCCTTTATAACAAAAATTCCATTATATCCTGAGGCAGAGCTTCACCATCACATAATTGTTGAGGAAAAAGTTTGCAAAGCAGTTGAGTAGTGTGATACCTGATTGACTGATAAAACTTGAAAAAAAAGTGAGCACCTATTTATCATGAATATTTTAATCATTAAAAGAAGTTCCAAATGTACCTCTACTTAGTACATTATTAAATTTATTCTAGGTATCTGAGAGAAATAACTGCTTTGTTGTAAATGCTTATTTTTCATCTAAAATAACCAGATTATTTTTCTTCCAGTTAGTCCAGATTAGTGATTATCTTAAAAAAAATAAAATCAATGAGAATTAAAGTTACATTGTGGACTCTTGACATTGAAGGCTGCCTTTCTCCTTGAGCTTCCACGCCTGGTCGGGTGCTGTGCACCCAGTAGGTGTTCGGTGGGTGGCTGGGGAATGAATCTGTTTACTGGACACCAAGGTCTTCTTGTTTGTCTCAACTCTCTTCTCTGTGCTCCTGCACCTTCTGTCCTTTGCCGTTCTTACAGGTGATTATTGACATTAAAGAAGGGTCGCCTGGCTCTAAGAACCCCCTTGCTATCTGGATGTCCCGAGTATGAACTTACACCCCAAGAGGCCAGATCTGAGCTCTGAGCTACTGTGCCCACACACTTCACTTGGCACGAGTCCCTCCCCACTCCCTTATGCCATAGAAAGGGCCCTTTCCTCCTGTGGAGTCTGAGAAGCTTCAGGATGAGACAGGGCTTACAGAGTTGGGTGTGAAGGCTGGGCAGGATTCTGATGGGCAGAGCAGCACAGCAGGGAATGACATTAGGACGAGGTGAATGTGCAGGGTCCTGTGCCAGGCTCCAAGGGCAGAGGTGCCTGTGGAGGCCAGGAAAGGAGGGAAAAGACTTTGTCTCGCAGAGGGGCTCTGGTTCTTCGGGCACAAATATCACTAGTGAACGGACTAGTTCACTAAGATTTTAGCGCTCAGTCAGGTGAGCATGAGGGCAACCAACCCATTCCAGTTTGCCAGAATTTTCTCAGTCTTTGAACTGAAAGTCCCACCTCCTGAAAATGCTCAGTCCTGCGCACACCAGGACATTTGGTTATGCGAATGCATAGTGATGCCATCTCCTGCCCCTCATGGCTCTGAGCTGCAACAAGACATAATACAAGACCTAACAGAGCAGTAGTTCTCGACTTAGGTTGCACACTGGAATCACTTGGTCCCAATCTCAGAGCTTCTGTGTACTTGCTGTGGGGTATAGCCTGGATATTGGGATTTTGTAAGTTCCCAGGTGATTTTAATGTGCAACCAAGGTTGAGGATCTATACAATAGAGGGTATCAGTCCTTCACAGGTGCTGAGAGAGAGGGACGGAGAGACCACACAAGATCTGGTGGCTTAGTCACTGAGGACTTCAAGAGGGCTGGGCCAGGAGTATAGAGAGCATCAGGGGCCTATGTGAAAGGAGAGAGGGTGTTCCAGGCCAGAAGGAAGGAACAGTGGGAGGGGCCCATTGTGTTGGGGGTGAAGCCAGCTATTGGGTGGATTCCCTCACAGGGGCAGGGGCCTGCTCATTTCCCACTAAAACTCCAGTTTGGGCAACTCTGGGCTCTAGAACCAATGGCAAATTTGGAGCTCTGGACTAGGGAAGCACTGAGCCTGGGGGAAGTCAGAACCCTAGAGACTTCAGCCCCAACTCATGGGTACTCCACTCACTTTTCCAGCAGGCAATTCCCTCTTCCCTTTCCTGGGAAAATATGAAAATGCTTCCAGAGGAGGCTATAACCTAAACTTATGCACACATTCTAAAATTTCCAGTCCTAGGAGGTGCTGGCCTGGCAGTCCCTAGCCAGACCTTGCATCCACATGGGTGAGAGGTGTCTCCTTTGCTCTGGCTAAAGAGGTGTAGGAGTTGGACTGAAGGGAAATAGGAGACGAGAAATGAATTTTAGCAGTAGCACCCGAATGGGATTGCCCAGATCCTATCAAAAGCCTCTCATGGTCCTCAGGATGAAATCCTGCCAGACCTTTCACTTCCTAGTTCTGTCCACCGACTTCTCCAGCCCTTTTGTGGCCACTCCTCCCAGTCATTTTGAAATTCTTTGGGTCCTTGAACACAGTATTTTTCAACTAGAAAAAGCCAATACTGGGTTATAAAATTAACTTATTGCAATGAGTTGCAACCAGCACTAAGGGTAAAGGGAAAAAGAAGGAGGGCTAGAATGGAATAAAAAACATCCGTTGCATGTAACAGAGGTAAGTGAGACATTTGTCCTGAGGTGAGCACACAAGCTTGCAACATACAGTTCTTGCAGTAGAGTAGGCGGAAGTCTGCACAGTGCAGGCCCTTTTGGGAATAAGATTCTGTCTCAGTCTCACCTTCTTGGAAATCCTTAGACCGAGTTTTTGTTGTTCTGCAATTCTTGTAGCATGCTATAGTTCCTTTATGCACTGATCACACTTAAAAAAAATGATTTATTCATCTGCTGTCTTCTGTGCCAGATTTCAGGGTCTATAAGGGAAGGGACTGTATGCACCTAACACTGTCTGTTGCTAGAGGAAGCACTCATATCAAGCTGCTGAATGATAAACCTGAGTTTAGGTTCTAGCTCTGTGTGTGTGTGTGTGTGTGTGTGTGTGTGTGTATTCTCAGACAAGTTCTTTTTATTTTTTCCAACGTTTTATCTGAAAGATTTCAATATACAGAAAAGTTGAAAGAGTAGTATAGTGAATACCCTATATGTCCTCCACTTAGATGAACAACTATTAATTCTTCCATATTTGCTTTTTTTTTTTAAAGATTTTATTTATTTATTTTTAGAGAGAGAAGAAGGGAGGGAGACAGAGAGGGAGAGAAACAGTGATGTATGATTGCCTCTCACATGGCCCTCACAGGGGACCTGGCCCACAACCCAGGCATGTGCCCTGACTGGGAATCGAACCGGGACCGTCCATATTTGCTTTTTGTCTATATACTTGTTTTTTCTGAATCATTAGAAAGTAAGCTTGGATATAACCTTCACCTCTAGATACTATGTCATGGTTCTCTTAAGGTTATGGTTATTCTCTAACATATCATGATACTATCAGCATACCTAAGAAAAGGAATGTAATTCCACGATACCATCTAAGGTGTAGTCCATCTTCAGATTTTTCCCAGCAGCACCAAGAATGTGTTTTATGCCTCTTTCATTTCAAATCAAAATAAAATCAAAGGTCCCATATTACATTTGTTTTTGTTTTAATCTAGAACAGCTCCTCCACTTTTTTTTTAAATGACATTTGACTTTTGGAGGAGTCAAGAACAGTTATCCTTTAGAATTTTTCAGAAAACTGACTTCTGTTTTCCTCTGGTGGTGTTTACCTCCCTACTCAACCCTCTGTAGGAGCAAGGTTCAGAGCAGGGGTGTCAAACACATTTTCATGGGGGCCACATCAACCTCGAGGTTGCCTTCAAAGGGCCGAATGTAATTTCAACTCCTTAACAGTTAAGGAGTAGTTACATTTATACAGTCTTAACATTATTTCAGCCCTTTGAAGGCAATAGTGAGGCTGATGAAAATGAGTTTGACACCTTTGGTTTAGAGGATTGATGAAAGATTTTTGGCGAGAATATGTCTTCAGTTTCTGTCTCTTCTGGAGGCACATGATGTCAGATTATTCCACCCTCAGTTGTGCTGTTTGTTCACTTGTTTAAGATCTATCCTGTGTAAAGATATGTTTTCTTTTTGCCATTGGTAGGTAATTTGCAAATATGATAAACTCCAGCACAGTGCAAAGAATCTATTCCTCTGCAGCCTAATGTTTTTAGCAGTCATCCATGACCTTTTAGCAACCTCCATGATGATTTGGGCAAGTTCTTAACATGAGCCTCAGTTTCTTGATCTGTGGTACTGGAATAATAATGCCTGCCATTTTTTTTTACCCCTTCTATTCCCCCCACTGATAACTCTCCATGGGATCTCCATTTCCGTGATTCTGTTCCTGTTCTAGTTGTTTGCTTAGTTTGTTTTTGTTTTCATTTTATGTTTGGTTGTTAATAACTGTGAGTTTGTTGTCAGTTTACTGTTCATGTTTTTGATCTTCTTTTTCTTAGATAAGTCCCTTTAACATTTCATATAAGGGCTTGGTGATGATGAACTCCTTTAACTTGACCTTATCCAAGAAGCACTTTATCTGCCCTTCCATTCTAAATGATAGCTTTGCTGGATAGAGAAATCTTGGATGTAGGTCCTTGCCTTTCATGACTTTGAATACTTCTTTCCAGCCCCTTCTTGCCTGCAAGGTTTCTTTTGAGAAATCAGCTGATAGTCTTATGGGCACTGTCTCCTTTTTTCTTGCTGCTTTTAAGATTCTTTCCTTATTTTTCATCTTGGCAAATGTAATTATGACGTTCTTTGGTGTGTGCTTCCTTGGGTCCAAATTTTTGGGACTCTCTGAGCTTCCTCGACTTCCTGGAAGTCTATTTCCATTGCTGGATTGGGGGAAAGTTATCCTTCATTATTTTTCAAATAAGTTTTCCATTTCTTGCTCTTTCTCTTCTCTTTCTGGCACCCCTATGATTTGAATGTTGGAACATTTAAAGTTGTTCTGGAGATTCCTAAGCCTCTCCTCATTTTTTTGAATTCTTGTTTCTTCATTCTGTTCTGGTTGAATGTTTCTCCCTTCTGCTCCAAACCATTGATTTGAGTCCCAGTTTCCTTTCTGTCACTGTTGGTTCCCTGTACATTTTCCTTTATCTAACTTTTCATAGCCTTCATTTTTTCCTCTAATTTGCGACCATATTCTACCAATTCTGTGAGCATCCTGATTACCAGTGTTTTGAACTGTGCATCTGATAGGTTGGCTATCTCTTCATTGCTTAGTTGTATTTTTTCTGGAGCTTTAATCTATTCTTTCATTTGGGCCTTTTTTTTTTGTCTTGGGACGCCTCTTACGTAGCAAGGGTTGGAGCCTCAGGTGTTCACCAGGGTGGGATAATCCATGTAGTTGTGTTATAATGCTGTACATTGCGGGGTGAGTCAGAGAGGGAACAATGCCACTTGCTCAGCTCTTGGCCGGCTTTCAGTCACTTCTCCCGCAACTCACAAACAAATTGGGTCCTTCTGGTGCTGGTTCCCAGGTGGGTGGGCTTGTGTATGTTCTAGGACTCCGTGGGCCTCTCCAACAAACCGTCCTGTGAGGCCGGGAGTTTCTCCCACCACCTCAACCCCCACAGGTTTTTACAGCCTCAGTTTGAGGCTTTTTTCCCCTGTGCTGGACCTCTGGGTTGCGTTGTCTATCTCACTCCCCAGTTGTCCCTCCTGTTTTATCTGCATGCGAATGTGGAACCGCCCAGTCCTCAAGCTGCTGCCTCACCTGGTCCGCCAGCTGCCACGTTGCCCATCCCGGTCCTCCAGCCAGCTGCCTTGCCCTGGGTCCTCTCTGTCCAGCTACCCATATCCACCCCTCCTACTGGTCTGGATGAATGTTTCTTCTTTTAACTCTTTGGTTGTCGGACTTCCATACAGTTCGGTTTTCTGTCAGTTCTCGTTGCTTTTTGTTTTTAAATTTGTTGGCATTCTTCTTTTAGTTGTGGGAGGAGGCATAGTGTGTCTATCTGTGCCTCCATCCTGGCTAGAAGTCTAATGTCTGTCATTTTTGTATTTGATGTGTAATGGCATTGAAAAGTGATGTATAACAGTGCATATGAAAATGCTGTCATGGTCTGCCATCATTTCTCCCTTTCTCTGAGAACACTATCCCCTTTCCTTTAAGAAATTTTTCCCTAGTCTGCTCCAAGTATGTGGTTCAAATTGCTGGCTTCCTAGATGACCCTACTGCCTGACTCATCTTCTTACACCAGAGTAGAATGAGCATGTGACCCCAAGCCAAGACCATCTGAATGCTTCCCTAGGAAGTTTTGAGCCAAGGAGGAGTGTTAATAGGATGAGGAAAACATTCTTTTTCCCTGGGATGGCTAAATATGAGGGTGTGGGTCTGGAAGTTTACTATTTCCCCTTATACCTTGAGAAAGCCTATCAGATGGAGGAGATCAAAGCTACCTTTCTGAGATCAGGGCAGAGAGCCGCCCGGGGGTGTTCCTGGCCTGGCTCCAGTCCTCGCCAGCTGTTCTTTTCCCCTGACCCAGCTAAACCAATGAAGGCCCTCTCTTGCCTGAATGTTTACAAATTGGGTTCTAAACCTTATGACAGATAGAATCTGAATAGCATAAAGCCTGTCATGTGCCTATCACATCATAGATGACTCAAATTAATGTGATCCATGCCCTTTGTCCCTTCTGTTGTCTTTCAGTATGTACTATATACCTAGTGGAGATGTGTGAAGGGGTGCTAGACATGGTCCAGGTCCTAGAGTCTAGAAACCTTATGAGTTGTAAATGCATTTTCTTGGTGAGCACAGACTCAGAGCAAGGGGAGGTAGTGACTTATCCAGCTCCAAGTATAGCTGCTTTGGACTCTAGAACAACCCTCCCACCCCACCCCGTCCCCTCCCCAGGGCTGGAAGCCAGTCCTGCCTCCATTGAATGCCCTCTCTTTGAAAAGTTTAAAACCAGCCCAGGTGTTGAGAGGTTCAAACACCCTATTCTAGGAGGGCAGAGGAGGGAAATGAACGTCAGGGCCTAAAAGGCCTGAAGGAGATCAGAGCGCATGCGCAGTATGAAGGCTGGGGAGTGTCTGGGATCCAGGGTCTTGGGGAAGGGAAGTAAATTGGCAGGGCCCTAGGGATTCAGGAAACCCAGGGCTTCTTCCAGGTTCTCAGTCCAGGCTGCTGTTTGTGCGACACTATCTGTACATGCGTAGGTTGGGGGCGGGAGATGGAAGCGAGGCGGGGCGAGGCGGGGTGGGGCGAGGGGGTGGTCAATCGTGACGTGTTTTCCAGCCACTTCTCATTGGACGCTTTCTGCCGTCCGACAGGCGGAATTACTATTATTAATCCCCTTTCACAGATGAGAAAACTGACACCCAGGAGAGAGAAGTAACTTACCCAAGGTCACCCTGCTGGTAATGGCAGAGTTGGAATTCAAATTCAGATCCAGTGGACTTCAGCTTGCTTGCTCTAACCCCCACCCTGTTCTGCGTACTGGCGAGCGAGGCCTGACTGAGAACAACCCCTGAAGCCAGATTCCCCTAGCGGAGCGCCAGGTGAGCGGCGGCTGGACAACCTTCCTGAGTGGTGAGCCCCTGTCTTCCTCCGCAGGGCCCAGGGCTCGGGGGACTCTGCTTGGAGACCAAGCATACCAGTGCCTGGCCTCTGGAGCCAACGGCAGCCTGGACCGCAGGCCGAAGGGGCAGACACGAGGGTGCCGGCGGCTGGTGCCACTACAGTGGGGTCACCTGTAGGGGAGCCCTGCCGGGGAGACCCGGAGATACCGATGGGGCCCCTGAAGAGGGAGGGGAGACCAGTGGAGGGTGAGTGGGGGTAGCTTCATGGGTCCAGAAGGGGAGGGCTTGGAGCAGACAACCCCCTCCTCAGGGCTAAACATAACCCATTGAGCTGTTGGGACCCACAGGTATTGTCTGGGAGCAGATGGCTAGATTGGGGTCCATCTTTGGATCTGGAAAATATCACTGTGACTTTGGGGCCATGGACGGTCTGAGCAGAGGAAGGTTTCCGGGGAGCAATGGCCTTCCTCCCTGAGGCCAGGACAGTTCCCTCCTGGTCTCTTCCCTGTTCCAACCCAGGTGTACTTTATGTCACTCACCTCTTTATCCCCCAGTACAGTTTCCAGGTGTCCCTGGGGGTGCACAGGGCCTGGGGAGGTGACAGGGTTGCACTCAGGCTGTTGCAGGGAGACTGTCCCAAAGCCAACCCCAACTGAGGGCCCTCCACCCAAGTGGGTAGTTCTCAGGCGCGCCCCCTGGCCCCAGGGAGGGGATGCAGCTCTTCTGCTTTCCAGTGTCTGAGGTCCTTTTTAAATAGTAATTAAAATAGTCAGTGATAGTAGATGACAGGATTTTTTGTTTTGTTTTGAATGCCCTTGGAGAAATAAGAAGTTGGCAATCCTACCTTCCTCCATGTTCTCTCCCATTCTCACACACACATACACATTAACATACCTATTAGAAGAAAATTGCAGGTTCCACTAAATTTCACATTTGGAAATCACTGAACTGAACTGCTGGCCAGTAGCAGCTGGTGATGTAGGAGGGGCAGCCATGTGGCTTTCTGGTCCATGGTCCCCTCTGATTGCCTGGGATACTGAGCCTTCTCTCCCTCTCTCTGTTTCTTCAGAACAAAGGGATCTATCTACAAATCCCCTTTTATATTAAAATGTCGGCGATCCTTTGAGTCTGGCCTGTATCCCTTCTTTCCTCAAATCACGTATTCGTGCAGTCCCAGCACTAACGGCTGTTCCACACAGGATCCTGGCCTGTCCTCAGAGAAAGGCTGACAAGGTCCTCCTCACTGGGAGCAGAGTTGCGGGTGGGGTGGGGGGTGCAGACAGGGGCTGGTACACTGGGTGGCCCCATGATGACCCCAGGCTGGGCAGAGGAAAGCACTGTATCATGTAATGTGTTATTTCTCTCTCTCTCTACAGCAGTTACCAAGAGCCTGCAAATTCCTGTCTTTTTTTTTTTTTGTCCCTGAATTGTTCGCATTGGCCTAACCTGGGCATGGGGCGTCCAGTAAGTGCACAGTTAACTTTTGTGGGGGGGGGGGTGAATGATGGTTGGTGGCTGGGAGGTCTACGCGGAGTGTACAGGACCAAGCTGAGCTTTGCAGAGGTGGAATTTAAAAGGTCTGGAGGAGCAGAGAGGGTGCCTCCAGGGGAGGACCCCAGACATGGAAGCTACAGATGCTTGGGGTGGATTGTGGTCCAGCACTGGAGGGAGACATGCTGGGTGGGTGGCAGGAAGGGTGGGGAGTTGGAAAATTTTGTGAAAACTGGAAGGCTGATGATCTGGAAGCATGGGAGAATGGGAAAGGCAGCCTGAGCTCCTGGCTAGAGTGTGGGTGACGGAGAGAATGACTGAAATGGTCAGCTTTAGACAAGTTCTGTTTGCGGGGAATAGATAAGAAGGGGTACAGATCATTGATGAAAATTTCCAAGGTACCCCAATCCATCCAGAGCGTGGGGATCAATATGTAGCCGTGACTTCTACCTGGAGAGTTTTAAAGCTGGGACTCAACACTCTCTGGTCCCACCAACTTCATCATTTTAGAGCAAAGGAATTCGAGGCTCTGAAGTTCAGGTGACTTATCAGTCAGCCTAGAGGGTGGAGGGGAGTTTGAAAGGAGCCTTGCAGAGAGAGAAGGATCCAATTTTTCAGGTGAGGAGAAGAGAAAACTGGCAAGTGACAGAAAGGAAGAGCACGTTAGAACATTTCCAGCGCACTCCGACAACATTCAGAGAGGAGCAATAAACAGTATAGCTGGGAGGGCGCCCACACCGTTGCCCTCTGCCTTTGCACTTGTTCTGCTTTAGTTCTCAAAGCTTCAGAGACACTCCTTGTCCCCAGCTGGAGTGAGGGGGCTCTGCATCGGGGACTGTGGAGAGGCCTTAATGCCTGGGGTGAGCCGGGGTGTTTGCACAGAGAGCAGAGAGCTAAGAGCAGTGCCTCCACTCCGAGGACCCTGTCCCCTGCAGTCTCCATGCACAGCCCGAGTCCCCGGTGCTGCCAAGCACAGCCCTTGGAAAGAAGGGCTGTGGTCTTAAGGAGCCTCACCTCCCTTGTCGTGTGTCTCTCACCTCCTGATGTCCCCCTTCTGCACCACCAGGTGGCCGGGTCAGCCCAGTGCCATTTGGATGTGTTCCAACCGGGCCTGCCTTCCCTGCAGCACCCCAGGCTCCCACTCAGTTCCTCTCCTTCCTCTCTATCTTGGGGAAAACTCATTCCTCAGAGCTGCCACACTTGGCAAAGGCAAAGAGGAAAGCAGACTAGTTGAACAAATTCTCCCTTAGATTATGAATGGCCACTAGTCCCTTTTCCCACAGGAATATTTGAATTTTAGGAGAAGTCCGTCCTCTCACCCCCCAAACTTTAACCAAGCTCTGAGTCCCAGCACTGTGCTTGACCCTTCAGTGTGCAGTTTTTCATTTGGTCCTCCCAGTGACCTGCTGGGCGAGTGTCGGATCCGCCCTTTTCCAAGTGGGACCCAGACTCCTGAGTGTTTTTGCAAGTTCCCTATAGTTACTCAACTGGCAAGTGATAAATCTGGGATGATAATTGAGAGCTTCTAAAGCCAAGTCCAGCCAGCTTTTATCTTCTAAAGAAGGCATCTGTAATGCCAGCGGTGGAGAAGACAGGAGGGATCCTTAACTGAGGGCCTTGACCTCCAGGCCTAGAGGGCACCTAGGGCTTCAGGAAAGTCTGTGGAACGTTGTAAAACTTCCTTCGTGCATATGATCTGCTCATTTTTCAGCAGAGGGCTTCTCCTGGCCACTTGGACCCCTTCCCATCTATACTGGGGTCCTGAGGCAAGAAGGCCAGTTACTGAGTAAGGGCACTTCAGACCCTGGTCTTATTTTCTCCCCCTGGTCCTCACTCTGAAATCTCAAGAGGCAAACAGCTGACTGAAAGAGAGCGGTGGAGAGGCTCTTCTGTGGCCAGGGATTAGATGTTAACAGAACTGAATGGTTAGAACTTTAGAGCTGGAAGAGGCTGGGGAGAACCTACTCAAACCGCTTCATTTTGCAGAGGTGGAAATTGGGGCTCAGAGAGGGGACCTCACATTCCCAAGATCACCCAGTGAGTTAGTGGCAGAAAATGTCTTGTGTTTTTTAGGTCCACTGAAGAGGACTATAAGGCTATCAAGTTTATCAAGGCAAAGAAGTCAGCATTTACTGGGCCTCACATATGTGCTAGCGTTTCCACAGGCATATCTGCTCGTGCCGCATGAGAATTGGGATTAGGTGCCCCACCTCTCACCCTCACTTTTCCCTTACACAGGTGATGCTGACTTTAGAGGACAAGGACATAAAGGGCTTCACATGGGCCATAGCCCCGGCCTTGACCTCACTAGGTTACCTGCTCATACTGCTGGTTGCCATCTTCCCCTTCTGGGTTCGCCTTGTGAATGAAGAGTCCCGTGAAGTGTTTTTCAGTGGCCTGTTTGAGAACTGCTTTCATATCAAGTGCTGGAAGCCTCGACCCTTATCCAGTAAGGAGGGACGGAAGCAGGGACTTGGAAGAGATGGGGCTGGTGCAGGGACTGGGGGTGGCAGAGGACCGGATTTAATAAGCCCATGAGGGCATTTTCTCTAAGGCTCCACTCTGAGGGGTAGAGCAAAGTAGGCGGCTGGGAGGGGTTAATGATGTCAGGCTGACACTGGAGTCAAAGACCAGTGTGTCAGCAACAAAGTTTATTTCTGGGGAAAGAGTGGCTCTACCTGAGAGGGGTAGCGGACCCTGCCCTGCTCTGTGAGGCTCCCCCACCTCTCAGGGCTGCCATTAGCCTGTCTAGACAACACCCTGTAGGAGCTTCTGGCCAGGGGAGCAGCCTGGTTAGCAGAGTGCAGGATGGATTTCAGCCTCCATTTGTCCCCTTGGCCACACACCTGTCCCACTCTGGGTGGCAGCCCTTCAGGTCATGTGCTTAGGCCTGAGTACCACATTACCAACGAGACACTCGAAACCATGTTTTACAAGGAACTTGGAAAGGCCATAATAGTGTCTGCTTAGAAAAGAGGTGACCTTGGGAGACCCAGGGGTTATCTCCCAGAAATAGGAGAAGAGACATTTTGGGGGAAGATGGGCCAGACAGTGTGAGCTCTCTGATCCAGGGTTCCTCAACCCTGGCACTACTGACATTCTGGGTTGGACAATCATTGTGGGGAGCTCCCTTGTTTCTTACAGGTTAGTAGCACCCCAGCCCTCTTCTGCCCTTTAGGTACCAGTAGAACACCGCCTCCCTTAGTTGTGACAAACAAGATTACTTCTTGGCATTGCCAGACATCCCCCATGGGGGTCCACATTGTCTCTGGTTGAGATTGAGAAGCATTGTTTTAGCTCAAGGGTAGATTCTAGAATGCTGGGTCTTCAACAATACCTTTGTCACTTTGTTCCACCCCCCAAGGTGTTCATTTCTGCACATTCCAGAGGGTATACAAACTCATTTTAACATGGGTCCGAATCATGGAAGGGTAGGAGAATATATCACCCTGTCCTTAAGACTCTGGCTCTGCTATTTTGGGTCTCTTTCATTACTTCCATTAACCAGGATGATTATAGGAGTTCCCCGCAGAGGTCAGAGCATCTTGATCTCACAAAGTTCTGATTTTCCACCAGTGACTTCTTTTAGTGTGACCAATATAGATGCAATTCCTGACGTTCCCTCATGGAATAAATTTTCTCATGAGGGCTTTTTTTTATGTTGTCTTTAAAACCACTGTTTATCCATCTAATTTTTTTGGTTTGTTTACTTTGATGGAGCCAGGGCATTCTTGGGGTCAGAGTGGCAGGGCCTTGGTGCCAGGCCACACGCTGGGACCCGAAGTGGAGCTCCAGGGGTCATCCCCGACCAGAACCCGTGGGCTCTGTGGGCTCTGCCCTTTGGGGTCAGGGTGCCCAGCGCCAGCCTGCTCTCCCTCCCCTGCAGTTTACATCATCCTTGGCCGCGTTTTCCTGCTGTCTGCAGTCGCCTTGTCTTTCCTCACCACCCTCACCATGGTGTCCTTTGCATCTCAGCTCTTTCCGAGGACCCGGAAGCACAATTTTGTGTCGGCCTTCTTCAGCTTCCTCACAGGTGTGGAGCAGGCAGAAAGACCTTGGGGAGGGACTGGGGAGGAGTCCAAAGGAGGGTAGAGGGGGTGGGGAAAAGGGGGGTTGGTCTCTGTGATATCAGGAGAGAGGATTTTAAGGCTTCCTCTCTTAGTTTCTCTAGGAAGTAGCCCACTGCCACATCCGCCCCCTCAGTGTTTACAACCCCTCTTCCCAGGGGCTTCTCCGTGCCCCACGCTTCAGCTAGCACAGTCCTCACCACACGGGCTGGGGTCATTTGTCTGGCGATCATTTTACCATAATCTCTATCCTAGTGACATCGTAGAGTCTGGAATAGAATTCTAATACAATTGAATTCAGTATACAGTGGAATTCAGTATTCTAATACAATATAAATGTTCCTTAGATGGGTGAATGGAAAGACTATCTCTGCTCTTTGGAACCTTTGCTTTTAAAGGTTGACCAAGGGCCTCCCCTGACAGGAGATGGAGGAGCTGGAAGTTTCACAGTGGGAAAATCAGGTTGAGTTCAGTCCAAAGCATCACACCCGAAAGGCCCAGGATGGAGTCAGCTGAGGTCATGAGCACAAAGGGTACTCAGGAAAGGGATTTCTGATTAGGGGGTCCCTGGGGGGCGAGGTGCATGGGCTTTGAGATGAATGGAAGAAGCCAAGGCAGGCATGCGGGGTGGAAGTTACTGACTTCGAGAGGGCAAGGTGTGCCAGCAGAAGAAAGGAGCCTCCGGGCAGGAGCTACACAGCCTACATGGCTCTGTCTGGTTAAGTCTGAGGAAGGCTGGAGCGAAGGCAGAACCACGGAGGGAGAGCAAGGGTGCTTCTCTGTGACCCTGCAGGGGCTTGCGCTCTCCTGGCCTTGTTGCTGCATGCCCTGGAGATCCAGAGTCTGACGATGAAGCCCAGCCCTCCCCAGTTCTCCGTGCAGTGGCCTTACTACGTCCTGGGCTTTGGCATCTTTCTGTTCATAGTGGCTGGTGAGTGTCCTGGGGCTGCTGCCCCTCTCCCTGTCCTCTGTCTGGATTCAGGAGCCATGGACCCTCTAGAGCTGCGCTGTTCAAAACCGCAGTCACTAGCTACATGTGCTGTTCAATTAATTAAAATGAAATAAAGTTAGAAATTCAATACTTCAGCCACACTAGACACATTCCAAATGTTTAATAACTGCATTATTATGTGTCTAGTGGCTAGTATATTAGAGGGTACAGATGTAGAAGTCTCATTGTTGCAGAAAGTTCTGCTGGACAGCACTGCTCTAGAGCTTCAACCCTACCCCCACCGTTGTCCTTCCCAATTCTTACCCTGCTTGACTTCAGAACCTGACTCTTCCAAATTTTCATACACTTCCTTACACCCTCCTATCTCCTAAGGCTTTCCATTCCTATCTCTATCTTTATCCTGAAATCTAAGACTTATTCCTCACCCTGCCTACACCCTTCATCTCTATAGACTGTCACCATCTAAGTTCATAGTCCTGTCAAATTTTGTCTCTGCTCCTGATCCTCTTCCTGCTCTGTTAACCTGACCCATGATTATTAACCATTTTAATTTGACTTTATTATACATTGAGTATATAATAAAGAATATTCAAGTATATCTGTAAGATATAATTAAAAATAAACTACACCCATATTTCCACCATATAGTTTAAGAACCAGCCATATTTCATTCACTCCATTCCTTATGTTACACCCTTATTTTATGTACCACTGAGAAAGAAAAAGGGATGCCAAGTGTAACTCTAAGATGCTATAGCTTGTAAGACACATCCTCATTTCACAGATGTTAAAATGTAAAAAAAATTGGCTGTCAAAATTAACGAAATATGGTAGTACATGAAGTATCCTTGAGGTCTCCCCCAGCTCAACCATCTGGCTCTTTCTGATCCCATCATCTTTTCTCCCTAACCAGAATCGTTTATTCTGAAACGTATGCTAATCATATTTACTATAAATTTATATTCTTAAACAATATTATTTAGCTTGCATCCTTAAAGATTTATATAAATGTAATTGTATTGTGCTTATTCTTCTGGAACTTGCTATTTTGATCAAAATTATAACCTTGAGATTTCTCCATGTTAATACAAGGAACTGAGGTTCACTTATTTTTACCACTGTAAACATTTCCTTGTATAACTGATCCACAATTTATCCATTTCCAGTCAATGAGTATTTGATGGTTTCTCGTTTATTTTTTTTATTACCAACAACACTGCTATGAACTTTCTTGTGTGTGTCTCCGACAGCACATGTGACAGGGTCTCCCACATGCCAAGTACTGGAATTTCTAGATCCAGATTATGCATATTTTCAGGTTTTCTAGACAGTGTTCAATAGGTTTCCCAAGAGATGGTAATAATTTGCACTCCTACTGGCAGAACAAAAGGATTCCTGTTGCTTTACCTCCTTCTCAACATTTAAAATTGTCAGACTTTTAAAACTTTGCCAGTTTAATTGGTGTAAGATTGTATCTCATGGTATTAAAATGCATTTCCTAATTACGAAACGGTTGACCATGTTGCATATATTTATTGGCCATTCGTGTTTTCTCTTTTAAGGAATTCTTATTTAGCATTTTGCCTATCTTTTGTCCTTTCAAACTGATTTGTAGGAGTTCTCTATATAATTTAGATACTAATACTTTATTAGTATAGATATTGCAAATATCTTCTAGCTTAGGGCCTGGCCTTTTACTTCTTGTATTGGATTCTTTGAGGAACAGGAATCAGTTTTACTGCTAAATTTGTTGATATTTTCCTTTAAATTGTTTTTTCCCTTTGTGTATTATTTAAGAAATCTTTCCATGTTGAGGTCTTTTTTTTTCTTTTCTAAAAATATATTATTGTGCCCTGGCTGGTGTGTCTCAGTGGATTGAGTGCTGGCCTGTGAACCAAAGGGTTTCAGATTCAGTTCCCAGTGAGGACACATGCCTTGGTTGCAGGCCAGGTCCCCAGTGGGGGGGCATGCGAGAGGCCACCACACATTGACTTTTCTCTCCCTCTCTTCCTCCCCTCCCCTCTCTCTAAAAATAAATAAATAAAATCTTAAAAAATAAATAAAAATATTTTATTGTTACTCAATTACAGTTGTCCCCATTTTTCCCCCTTTGCTCTCCTCTGCCCAGGTCACCCCCCACTCCCACAGCCAATCTCCACCCTGTTGTCCATGTTTATGGGTCATTTATACCTGTTTCTTGACTAGTCCCTTCCCCTTCTTTCCACCCTTAATGCCCTCCCCACTCCTCTCTGGTCGCTGTTAGTCTGTTCCTTGTTTCCATGCCTCTGGTTCTATTTTGCTCATTTGTTTGTTTTGTTTGTTAGTTCCTCTTATAGGTGAGATCATATGGTATTTGTCTTTCACCGCCTGGCTTATCTCACTTAGCATAATGCTCTCCAGTTCCACCCATGCTGTCATGAAGGGCAGGAGTTTCTTCTTTCTTTCTTCTGCATAGTGTTCCATTGTGTAAATACACCACAGTTTTTTGACCCACTCATTTACTGATGGGCACTTAGGCTGTTTCTAGTACTTGGCTATTGTAAATAATGCTGCTATGAACATTGGAGTGCATATGTTCTTATGATTTGGTGTCATGCTGAAAGTGAAGGGGTAGAAAAAATATTACAAGCACACAGACATGATAAAAGAAGCTGGGGTAGCAATACTTATATCAGACAAAATAGACTTCAAAACAAAGGCCATGAAAAGAGATAAAGAATGTCTATATATAATACTTAAGGAAATAGTCCATCAAGGAGATATGGCCCTTATAAACATGTATGCACCGAACATAGTAGCACCTAAATATATAAGGAAAATCTTGGAGGACTTCAAGAAAGATATCAACAGCAACACATTCACTGTAGGGGATTTTAACGCCCCACTGTAAACAATGGACAGATCTTCCAAACAAAGGATCAACAAGGATGTTGTGACATTGAACGACACTCTAGAGCACAGGTGGCAAACACAAGGCCCGCAGGCTGAACCCGGCCCTCCACCTTGTTTTATCCGGCCAGAACCTTGTTTCTACCAGTAGCAGCGCTGAGCTCCTTGCCCCTAGTTAAGGAGCAGTTACATTTATACAGTCCTGGAATTACATTCGGCCCTTTGAAGGCAACCGCGAGGCTGATGTGGCCCCTGGTGAAAATGAGTTTGACACCCTTGCTCTAGAGCAAATGGACTTAATTGATACATACAGAACCTTTTACCCCAAAGAAGCAAAATATACATTCTGTTCAAACTCACATGGAACATTTTCAAAGATAGACCACATGGTAGGACACAAAACAAGCCTTAACAAATTCAGGAAAATTGAAATCATATCAAGCATCTTCTCGGAACACAATGGCTTGAAGCTAGAATCCAACCTCAAGTAAAAAAAACTCCTTGTTGAGGTCTTTAAGATATATTCTTATATCATCTTCTAAACTTTTGTAGTTTCGCTTTCTATATTTAACTCTTTAATCAATTTTGACTAAATTTATGATGTGAGGTAGGAATCATTTCATTATGTCCTTCAATGAATATTGAGTTGTTACAATGGCAGTTATTGACTAATCTGCACTGATCTGTAGTGCCATTTCTATTATTAATCATATTTCCATATTCTATTAATTTGTCTCTTATAGTGCCCACACCATATTTTCATAGTTTCTGTAGCTTTATGCTAACTTGATATTATATATTATGGTATCTTGTAGGAAAAATTCTTCTACTTGTTCTTTTTAAGAGGTACCTTAGATATTTTGGCCTTTTTAAAAATATATATTTTATTGATTATGCTATTACAGTTGTCCCAATTTTTCCACCTTCACCCACCTCTGCCTGGTACCCTGCTTCCTTCCAGCAATCCCCCACCTTATTTCATGTCCATGGATCATGCATATAAGTTCTTTGGCTTCTCCATTTCCTATGCTGTTCTTAACATTCCCATGTCTATTTTGTTTCTTCTTATTATGCTTCTTATTCCTTGCACCTTTTCCTCCATTGTCCCCCTTCCCCCTCCCAGCTGATGACCCTCCAAATTACCTCCATATCTTTGATTCTGTTCCTTTTCTGGTTGCTTGCTTAGTTGTTTCTTTTATTTTTATTTTAAATTTTTTTAATATCTATTTTATTGATTAAGCTATTAGTTGTCCCATTTCCCCTCCTTTATTCCCCTCCACCCCGCATACCCGCCCCCACCACTTTGCCCCCTTTAGTTCTTGTCCATGGGTCATACACATAAGTTCTTTGGCTTCTCCATTTCCCATACTATTCTTAACCTCCCCCTGTCTGTTTTGTACCTACCATTTATGCTACTTATTCTTCGTACCTTTTCCCCCTCTCTCCCCCTCCCACTCCCCTGTTGATAACCCTCCATGTCTTATATAAATCCCTTTAACATTTCATATAATAAAGGCTGGGTGATGATGAACTCCTTGAATTTGACCTTATCTGAGAAGCACTTTATCTGCCCTTCCATTCTAAATGAAAGTTTTTCTGGATAGAGTAATCTTGGATGTAGGTCCTTGCCTTTCATGACTTGGAATACTTCTTTCCAGCCCCTTCTTGCCTGTAAGGTTTCTTTTGAGAAATCAGCTGATTGTCTTATGGGAACTCTTTCGTAGGTGATTGTCCCCTTTTTTCTTGCTGCTTCTAAGATTCTCTCCTTATTTTTAATCTTGGGTAATGTAATAATGATGTGCCTTGGTGTGTTCCTCTTTGGGTCCAACTTCTTTGGGACTCTGAGCTTCCTGGACTTCCTGGAAGTCTATTTCCTTTGCCAGATTGGGGAAGTTCTCCTTCCCTTGGGCTTCCTCTTCTCCTTCTGGCACCTCTATAATTCAGATGTTGGAACGTTTAAAGATATCCTGGAGGTTCTTAAGCTTCTCCTCATTTTTTTGATTTCTTGTTTCCTTTTTTTTTTTTAAGATTGTTATTTATTTTTAGAGAGAGGGGAAGAGAGGGAGAGAAACATTGGCCTGCCACCCAGGCATGAGCCCTGACTGGGAATTGAACCTGTGACCTTTCAGTTTGCAGGCCAGTGCTCAATCCACTGAGCTACACCAGCCAGGGCTGATTTCTTGTTTCTTCATTCTTTTCTGGTTGAATGTTTTTTTCTTCCTTGTGGTCCACACCATTGATTTGAGTCCCAGTTTCCTTCCTATCTCTATTGGTTCCCTGCACATTTCCCCTCATTTCATTTAGCATATCCTTCATTTATTCATCTAATTTGTGACCAAATTCAACCAATTCTTTGAGCATCCTGATTACCAGTGTTTTGAACTGTGCATCTGATAGGTTGGCTATCTCTTAATGGCTTAGTTGTATTTTTTCTGGAGTTTTGCTCTGCTCTTTTATTTGGTTATTTGGGCCTTTTTTTTTTCTCTCAGTGTGCCTGTTTTGTATAAGGGGGTGGAGCCTTAGGTGTTTACCAAGGTGGGGTAACCCTCGTTGTTGTGTTGTGGTGCTGTGTGTGGGGGAGGGGTCAGAGAGGGAGCAATGCCACTTCCTTGGCTCTTGGCCGGCTTTCAGTCACTTCTCCCGCAACTCATAAACAAATTGGGTCCTGCTGATGCTGGTTCCCAGGTGGGTGGGCTTGTGTATGTTCTAAGACTCCGTGGGCCTCTCCAACAAACTCCCCTGTGAGGCTGGGAGTTTCTCCCACTGCCACAACCCCCATAGGTTTTTACAGCCAGAAGTTTTGAAGCTTTATTTCCCTATGCTGGAACCCTGGGTTGCGCTGTCTGGCTCGCTCCCCAGTTGTTCCTCCTGGTTTATCTGCATGCAAATGTGGGACCACCCGCTGCCACCTCACTCACCCAGTCCTCCAGCTGCAGCCTTCTGCTCGTCCTCTCCACCCCTCCTAGTGGTCTGGATGAATGTTTCTTCTTTAATTCCTTGGTTGTCAGACTTCTATACAGTTCGGTTTTCTGGCATTTCTGGTTGTTTTTTGTTTATAAATTTGTTGTTGTCCTTCTTTTGGTTGTGCAAGGAGGCGAAGTGTATCTACCTACACCTCCATCTTGGCTGGAAGTCCCTCTAGGTATTATTTGTTTTGAGATTTAGTTGTAATTCCCTCTGTGGTTGTGCGAGGAGGCAAAGCATGTCTACCTATGCCTCCATCTTGACTGGAGGATGGCCTTTATTCTTATGTATAAGAAAATATTTCTTATATGCATATGTATATCTATTTTTTACATATAAGAAACCTTTCATTACATTTCCCAGGAAAAATTCTATTGAAATTTGTTTGGAATTACACCAATTATATGGTTAATTTAGGGAGAGCTAATTAAAACAAAAATAATATTGGATCTTCCTATCCACGAACAAGGTATTTTTCTTTGCTTTTCCTTAGGTCTTCCTTAATGGTTATTTAAAAGTTTTATAATTTTGTCATTTTGTTTTATTTTTCCCCCTAGATATATGTATCTCCACTATGATGATAATTAGATAGTAAAGGGATGTTTTATTATGGAGTATTGTATATATTTGTACATATTTGAGGTAGATAATATTTGTCATATTAAGGAACTTCTAGTTCCAGTTTGCAAAGATTTGTGATTTCTTTTTAATCATTAATGGATGTTAAGTTTTATTGGATGCTTTTTCTTTTTGCATGTATTGAAATCATTAAGTTTTCTCCTTTAGCCCATTAATGTGGCAGATAACATTGGACATTTGTCCATTATGTAATATCTTTTTTGTTCAGCTTTTTCTGTAACATTTTCTTTAGGATTTTACATTCATGTTATGAGTGAGATTGTTTAAAAAAATTTTTTTTCTTGTATTGCCCTTTTCTGACTTTGATATAGTTTTGCAAGCTTTATAAAATGAGTGAGGGTGTTCTTTTTCTTTCTAATTTCTGAGTTCATGTTTAGAATGATTAGTTTTTCCTGTATAAGTTGGCCTGTAAAAGGAGTATGGTATTTCTCTATGGAAAGATTTTAAGTTAATGACTCAGCTTCTTCTTAAGGATTATAGGACTATTCAGGTATTTTATTTATTCTTGAGTCAATTTTGGGAATTTATATATTTTTATAAATTTATACATTTTATCCCAGTTTTAAAATAAATTGACATAAAATTATTCAAAATATTTTCTTTCTTAATTTGTACTGCATCTGTAGTTATGTGCTTCTTTTTCATTCCTTATTTTCTCTTTTTTCATCACCAATTTTGTCAGAGGCTTACCATGTTTTAATCTTCAATGAACTAGTGTTTAGCTTTATTGAACCTTCATGTTTTATGTTTGTTTTCTATTTAATTAATTTTTACTTCTGATTTTGAACTTCCCTCAATTTTTTGCATTATTCTGCTATTCCTTTTCCAACCTCTTTTTTTTTTTTAAGATTTTATTTATTTTTAGAGAGAGGGGAAGGGAGGGAGAAAGAGAGGGAGAGAAACAGCAATGTATGGTTGCCTCTCACATGGCCCTCACTGGGAACCTGGCCTGCAACCCAGGCATGTGCCCTTACTGGGATTCGAACTGGGACCCTTTGGTTCCCAGCCCGCGCTCAATCCACTGAGCTACACCAGCCAGGGCTCCTTTTCCAACTTCTAAATCAGGATGTAAGACCATTGATTATTTTTTTCTTTTCTAAGTAGACATTTAAAGCTTTAATTCCCCTTTAAGAATTGCTTTATTTGCAGCTCCCATTTTGATGTGTAGTATTTTTTTGTTATTGTTATAGTTCAAATATTTTCTACTTGTCCCTATGCTTTCTTTTTTGATCCATGAATTATTTTAAAGTTATACTTTTAAATTTCCAAGTGTAGGATTTTTTGCTGTACCTTTGTGTTTATGATTTTTAAAAAGATTTTATTCATTTATCTTTAGAGAGGGGAAGGGAGGTAGAAAGAGAGGGAGAGAAACACCAATGCATTGCTGCCTCTCATGCACCCCGCACTGGGGACCTGGCCCACACCCCAGGCATGTGCTCTAGACTGGGAATCAAACCAGCGACCCCCTGGTTCAGAGGCCGGGACTCAATCCATTGAGCCATGGCATCTGTGTTTATGATTTTAACTTAATTTCAATTTGACGAGAGGTCATGGTCTATATAATCCTAATATTTTCAGATTCATTGAGATTTGCCTTATAGCCTAGTTTTAGGTCTGTTTTCATGTTTCATGTTGAGTGCAATCTTATCTATAAACATTAGGTCAAGCTTGTTTGTTATGTTGTTTAAATCTTGATTTAGAATTGTTATATTTTACTGGGGGATTAAACTTTTTATCATCATCCTTTTTATTTCTAGCAACGCTTTTGTGGTAAAGTCTGTTATCTAGTATCACCATAGGTACTTCTATATTCTGTAGGTTAGTATTTACCTGTTATATTTTTAAAATCTTTTACTTAAAAACTTTTCTGTCTTCATGTTTTGGATAGCTCTTATAAATAGCTTATAAATGGATTTTTTAATCTGGCCTTATAATCTTTTTCTTTTAACTGGAGCATTTAGTTGATTTACATTTATTGTGACTACTGATATATTTTTATTTTTTCTATCACTTTAATTTGTACTTTCAGTTCTTTTCTGCTCACCTCCTACCCTAACTCTCTTGCCTTGCTTTGGACTGATTGAATTTTATGTATACAGTTCTCATTACATTTCTCCCCTCTTTAGTTTGGAAGTTATATGGTCTATTTTTATTCATGTAGTAGTTACTCTTGACATTTTAAAATGCTTATACAACAAAGTTGAAATATAATCAACATATTTATTCTCTTCATAAATAATACACTCTCAATTTATGTGCTATTTTGTCCAATGTTTTAATGTCTTTTTTAAAATCTGTACATTTTGTATTATTTTATTCATTTAATATTTGTTTAAATTAACCCACATATTTACTAATTTAGTTGTTCATTCAACCTTCTTAGACTTTCTAAGATCATTATCCTTCTGCTTGAAGTATATTCTTTATAATGTTTTTTAGCAGTACACTCATATTTTGTTTGTATGGAATTTGTTCATTTAGTTTTACCAAACACACATTTTTGAGCTGACAGTTATTCTCTGAGCATTTAAGATATTATTGTATTATTTTCCCATTTCCATCATTGTTGAGAAGTTGGATCTCTATAAAAATATTCTTTTTTAAGGCGGTCTTTCTTTTCTCTTAGCCTTTGGTATTTTTCAGGATATGGGTATTTATGTTAGTATTGGTGAACGAACTGAATCTGAAGAGTAGTAGCTTTCAGTATTTCTAGAACATTTTAATCTCTTTTTTTTTTTTTTAACTTTGTATAACTCCAGGAAGACTTCTGTTAGGCCTTGTTACTCTATCTTGCATGTCTTTTTATTTCTCTTTCATATTTTCCTTCTCTTTGTCTTTCTGGACTGCATTCTGAATAACATATATAGAGATATCTTCAGTTTCACTCATTCACTTTCTAGCTGTCTGATCTGCTATTTAACCTATTCATTAAATTTTTATTTCAATCTGTTTCCATAACTAGAAGTTATATTTTCTCCTAAATGTTGTATTTTATACTCTCTTGTCCTTAATATTTTAAATTTATTCTCTAAATATATTTTCATTACACATGCTAAATGGACTTACTTTACATTTTGTGTCTTATAAGTTTAGTATTAAGTTATTTGCAGGTCTGAGTCTATTGGCTGCTGTTTATCCAGGCTCTTGGTTGTGATGTCTTATTTCTTGGTATGTTTTATGTTTTCTGACAGTGAATTAGTTTTCCTTGGAATGTTTTTTTTTTTTTGTAGAAATTCTTTGAGGCCTGTGTTTAAAGTGTTTCCTCAAAAAAGGATTTGTATTTGCTTTTGCCTGGTGCATGGGTACACAACAAGCCTAGGATCACAAAATACATAGGTATTATGATTTAGCTGCAGACACACATAACAGCTAGCTTATGTTTATGAATTCTTAGTAAACACAAGTAACTTTGAAGTTCCAGTTTTATATGGCAGACTTTTATTAGATTTTCTTCTGGAGCATGTCGTGGGCTTTTTCTGCTGTTTTTTGTGCCTCAGATGGCCAAGAGAAAGGAAAATCAGTCACCCGGGCTGACTGTATGTCTCCAAGGTGAAAGCTAATTGTGTGCTTGCTTAACTCTGATTCCTGTTTTCATTAAGATTTTGGCTTCTAAGAATATCTTACTCTGATGCCAGCCTGATGGTGCATTTACAAATACATTTTTGAAGACACATTTTATTTAGAATTTTTGTTGTTTTTAGTGGGAAAGTGCCTAGTCTGCTATAATGCTGAAAACAGAAGTCGTCCTTTATCTTAGTGTTAACATTAATACAGCATTTACCATTCTCTTAAGGTATCTTCATTTATTCTCATGAACATCAATTCTCTTCTCCCTTTCTTTTCTAAGGGTCTTGAGTTGGGCTTCAAAAGGTCTGGGTTTTGTGTTTGACCTTTCTCTCTTAAACCTTGTTTTTTCACTTGTTAATGGTTAGACAATTGCTAATTCCAGCACTGGCTGTGGTTTTGTGAGTGTATCCGTCTGTTTGCATGCCTTGTCTTCTGGAGCATTGTTTCCCCTCTGTCTCTATAGCACCCTTTGTTGGGGGGAGTGTAAGGGAGGGCAGGTACAGACCAGAAGGAGCTGTGTTGGTGGAGGGAGTTCTGACCTCCAGGACATGAAGCATGACACTCTCTCTAACCTGAGTCAAACTTTTGCTGTTACCTAGGTGCCATCTGCCTCTTTCAAGAAACAGCCTGCCTTAGGTGCCATTTGTTACCAATTTCCCAGAATATTGAGGAGACGGAAGAGATCCCGCATCCAGAGAATCTGGAGAGTTTGGGAGGAGGACTGAGCTCAATACAAAAGGAGACCCTGCTGAAGGAAGAGACAGTTATCTAGTCCAGGAGAGTCTGTCCTCTACCCTTCATCAAGCTGTGTGAGTGGCTCCCCCTCCTCTGCCAGTCTCCACTACTTTTAATGAGCTTCTGCAGTGTCAAATTAATGCTCCTCTTCCTTATACAGTGATCTGTATAAGGAATTTTCTCATATTTGAAATTTGTTTATGTTTTTTGAATTCTGAACTTCCTGAGTGATTTCCCTTTCTCTTTTTCCCTTCCCTTCCTTCCTTCCCTGTTTTGCAGGTTTTTCAATAAAAGAAGAACTACTCTCTGTTAATCCATTCCTCAAAAACCCAACTGGAGGGCAGGAGGGGAGGGAGGAATATTAAAAAATGATCAAGTGAAGTGAACCTTCATAAGACAAAAACTGAACAGAATGTAACCACAACAGAAGGTGTTGTGTTAGTTGTATTAAAAGAAAAGGCAATATCCCTATACAAAAGTGTGACTTGGTACTGGAAACTTATTTATTTATTTAAATTATTTTATTGTTGTTCAATTACAGTTGTCTGCATTTTCCCCCCACCACTCCCCTCCATCCCAGCCAAACTGGAAACTTTTCTTAAGTGTGTGTTGAGAGGAAGGGGTGGGAGTGGTTAAAGGTGAAAACATCTGCAAGATTGAGTTCCCAGGTCTGGAAGCCTGAGCCTAATAAGTCTTTGCTCTGTGGAAAGCATAAGGCAAGTTAGCCATCAATGTATTGGCATTCCATCCTTCCGCCAGAGTCAAAAGCCTCCCGACTGCACCTCCAGTGTGTCCCATTTACACTCCTGATGATGCTAAAAGACTGGGGAGCACTCAGCCTCCCAGCTAGATTGAGGGTCACTGGGAAGTACAAATGCTCTGGGGAAATGGGGAGGCCGGAAGGATGATCCAAGCCCTTCATGTCAACAACACCAAGTAGCAATGCCTCCCCATGTCTCTCTCTAAAGAAGACATATGTGGAAAAAGCTCCTAGAACTTAAGCAATATAAGTTCAAAAACAAGTCCAGGGAGTCCTAACTGTCTTTCTGGAGAGGAAATGTGATGGACATGGCTAGCGTTAAGTGGGCTCTGTTGAGACTGTTAAGTAGTGTTCAGGACAGCTTGACCTTGTGCAGTTCACCGTGGCAGCACGCAGAGGTATCAGAATCAGTTCCTGTTCTCCAGAAACTTAACACCAAGCAGAAGAGCTAAGGCATATTCACCTGAAAAACAGCCACTAGGTGTTTTAATTGTATATATTTTTAGTTTCTTACATTTCTCTCCAAAAGGTATCTTGGGAATTTCTCATAGGGATACGGTGACAGTCTAATTCCAGTTGTCTCACTTTTCCTCCTAAAAAATCCACATAGGAACTATTATTATCAGTGAAACTAGGATTAGAGAAAACCTACAAACTAAGATATATAACTGTGGCCCAAACCAGCCTAAACCAGCAGAACCAACTGGAAGAGTGGCATGGTGGGCACATTGGGGTGGGTCCGTAAATATATAGGGGTTGTAGTGGTGGCATTTTCCAAACGTTATTAGCACATGTTAACCTTCAGATGTCTGAGAAGGACTCACTTTGAGAGGGAATGGCTATGAATAGGATAGAGGAGAAACATGGGGCAGGTGCGTTGGGGAGATACAAAAAGCATGGAAAGTGCATGGGGGTCCATAAAGGGAAAGATTTAAAAAGCACCACTTGCAAAAGAGGAGACCACCTCAGAAGGCAGGTGACAGTATCTTTTCATAGCAATGACAGATGAAGAATAGAAGGAAGGAAGTGAGTGGTAGTATAAGCTCTTTTGAGCTGTTAGGATATAAGAAACAGGGGAATCCTGGCTGCATGGGCACTATTATATTAAAGAAAGTATCCCTCAATGTAGCAATGGAAGAAAAAGCCCTTGCACTAAGACTGGGAATGTTATGCTTACCTGACTCCCTTTCCACAGCATCCATCTACAAATAGCTGGTCCAGAAAAATCAAACTCATTCAAATAAAAGAGTAAAACACCAGTATCAATATAAGGATCTTATAGGAAAATGCAGATAGAGAAGCAAAAGTCTGAACATGGAAAAAACTCAACAGAAAAGTGTCACAGAATAGAGGAAAATTAAATCCAACATTCCAAGACAAATTAAATACTCAATGAAGCAATTGCAGCTAGGGGAAAAGAATCCTGCAATTCAGAATTATAGAAACTTAGAGAAGAAATGTTCTCACAACAGAAGGTGAGAGCCATATAACAAGGATGTGAAATAGAAACTGATAGAATTCAAGAAAGAACTGGAGCCCCAGTCAGGTGGCTCAGTTGGTTGGAGTGTTGTTCCATACATCAGAAAGTTGTAGGTTCAATCCCTGGTCTGGACACATACCTAGATTATGGGTTCAATCCCCAGTTGGGGCACGTATAGGAGGCAACCTATTAGTGCTTCTCTCCTACAATGATGTCTCTCTCTCACACACACTCTCTCTCTAAAACCAATAAACATATCCTCTGGTGAGTATTAAGAAAAACATTTTAAAAAAGAGAAAGAATTGGAAAGAGTCAGAAATGAAGACTAAACCACAATTGGCACCAAGGAGCATAGATACCAGAACACAAGGAGCATAGATACCAGAACAGTAAGAGACATATAGTATTAAGATAATAAAAGTGAAGAAAATAAAGGATTTCAGAGAAAGAGAAAGATATAATAGACAGGTAAAGAAGATCCAACATATGTAAAATTGGAGTCCCTAAGGAAGAAAACTGAAGTAAATGGACAGAACCAATATTTAAAGCTAAATTTAAAAAAAATTACTGAAATAAAGTTCCTTTCTATTTAAAAGGAGTAACATTTACTTGGGAAAATTGATATAAAATGGTCAACCCTTTCCATGATGGGTCAGTGATTTTTTTTTTTTTAAATGGAATAGATCCTCTGGAACAAAGCACTGCCCCATCATGGGAGGCCTGGAGCCTCTTCCATTATGTACAAACACTGGTATACAATGCAAAGTTAATAGACATGCAAAAATGTGACCGACAAGAGAAAAAAATAACCAATAGAAGCAGATGCAATGATCCCAGTATTAGGGTTAGCAAACATAAACTTTAAAATATTATTAAATAATGTGTTAAAAAGAAAAGAAATGCAAAATTATCAAAAAATGGACACAACTATGAGATTTGCAAAAGGCAAAAGTTTAATGCAACACATTCAGTTGGCTAAGCTGTGGGGAAACAGGCACTGTCATATGTTGTGGATGGAAGGGTAAAATGGTACACAACCCATGTTGAGAATCTGGCAATATCTACAATACTGTGTTAGCATTGATGTTTTAACATTCTCTATTTAAGAATTTATCCAACAGATATGCCTGCACACAAATTTTAATATGATATAGGTACAAGGTATTAATTGCTGCAGCATTTGTAATAACAAATGATTAGAAGCAACTCAAATGTCCATCAGTAGGGGGACATTTAAAATAAATTGTTATGTCTACACCAGCTTTAAAAAAAAGAATGAGAAAGGTCTCTATGCACTGATGTAGAATATTTTCCAGGACATATTACATGATAGTGCAAGGTATCTAGTGTACATCCTTTTTGTGTGAGAGGAGAGAAGATAGAGAAAATGTATGAATGTTAGTATTTGCAAATAAATAAACACTTAAAGGCCATACAAAAACTAATCAATTTTTAGAAATGGGATTAGATTATGGAATAGCGTGCATGGAGTGGGTAGAGGTATAAGCAATAATTCTCTGTGTGTAACTTTATATGGTTTTGACTCTTGAATAATGTAAATACACCTATTCAAAAATTTATATTAAATCCTAAAGGCTAAGTTGGGTAATATAAGTCAAATATCCAAAACTGTCCATATCAGCATTTTGAACTCATATAACCTTCCTTTCTGTAATTAATGCTAAAACAACTTTCACATCTGCCATTTTTGTCCTGTTAAAGACATGCCAGATATAATTCTACCCATATTGTTAATAAAGAACCAGAGAGGTGAAGTATTTACTCCAA